>OMKY01208418.1:0-16598 GCA_900302395.1 Bregmaceros cantori
TTTCCATGTTATAATTGCTATGGTGAATTGACAAAAACAAAGATAATCGTGATTAATCGACTACCAAAATAATTCTTTATCCCAGTCCAAATGGTGAATGTTGGTTGTTATATTCATCTATTTGAGGAAGATAATCTGCAGCACGACATGAAAAACACCTATGCCATTGAAGAGCAGTGCTAAAATTGTATTGCAACACCACAGAGTTTGCCAGACTATTGGACCAACTGCTGTTGGCTCTTTGGATCTTCAGATTAGTTCAGATTATAGCTATGGGCATATTCATTCTATAACTGGCCTATACAGCGGTGTCAGGAGGTTCCATTAGCTATACCCTTAAAGCTATCAATACACACACATTTCCCACTATGCATGTTGAGCTGAACAGACTAGAGTGGACCTGATGTTTCAATGGACCATGTAAAATGACTCCTTTCAAACACCTCTTTCTCACTCACGCCAGTCAAATTTTGAAGGAAATTAATCTGGTTGATGTGCGATATCTGGAACAATATTTTTGCATCTAGATCTCTTTAGTGGTGAACAAGTCACGTGGGATGGGTCGGCTCAGATATTTGTTGAAATGCTCAATGCCTAGGCCTCCGAGATTTTGATTGAATATAAATTTCATATTTTGTCTTTGAAGTAATTCTGAATTTTACTTTACATAGACCGATTTTCTGAAAAATGTTTTCAATTTGTTAGACACACATATTATTCAAATTATTTATACTTAAAAAAAACAAACCCAGACATACGTGTGACTTTTGAGCTTGGAATTAATAGAGTCATCTTTTTGAAGCAATTGCTTACGTACTTACGCCTGCTACCCCATATCGGGGCATAGGCCGCCAACAAGACATTGAAGCCATTGCCTTGCCGTAAAATTCATCACCACAATAACGTGATATAATTGCACAAGTTACAAAAAAAAAGATTTTCAACAGATTTCAAATCAAATCATCACAGCCCTAATTGTAACTTCATGCATTGTATCCAAAATCTATTTTCTTCAATATCAGACAAGGAGACATAACCTTGTGTTATGAAGAAGAAATAGATTTTTTTTTATTATGAATATTTGTTGCTCACACAAAACACAAATACAAACCATTATTTGCTTTTAGCTGCTGTCAACGAAAAATGACATTGAACATGGTTAATCAAATATAGCATTGTATGATTTACTGTATGTGTGTCTTGACAATAGACACACATACAAGCGCAAACTCAGAATACACACACAGACACACATGTTTTAGATAATATGCCTCATAATTCATGGCCTTTTGGCTAGTGGGTCAAGGGGGTAGACTGTCATAACCTACTTTATTTTAGGCCCCATTTTCACCGTTAAACTTTTTGGTGCCAGAGGTTTTTCATGCTAGTAAATTTGTATTGATGTCTGAAGGACCACACTTCAAGTTAGATGCATGTATAACAACGTATGATGCAATTCACCTTGGCTTCATGGACAAAATTGTGAAAATCGAACTCACAAACCAACACCAGGAGACATGGAATGACGTCCCAGACATCCTGGATCGTACGCTACTACCATCCAGCGTCCAGCATGAGTAGTGCAGCTGCCCACAGCCTTATGACATTTTTGGCAATAACCATGTTTTGAGTACGACCTCCATGGAGGTTTTTGGCACTGAAAGAGTTTATTGCTCCCTTCCAAGAAGGAACATCGTAGGCGGTGCATATTGTCAACATTTTCTTCCTTAATGTCAAATGGTAAATAACAACAATATTAGCCCAATTCGCACTGGACTTTTATTACCTATGGACCCCTGGTAATTCGGAATAATTTAGGAGGACGTCTGAGTTTTATTTGACGTGCAAATGCGCGATGTCAGTGATTTTCAAAGTAATAATTCCACTGCGAGTTACCTACTGTGATTTGGCCAAACACCACAATGGATTGAATTCTGAATGTGTTTAACTTTGTTAATACACATACATGCGTGTGTGTGAGAGTGAAGTCTATGTATGTGTGTACACGTGTGGGCAAGCAAAAATACGGCGCATGTGTCGTAATGTCTTTTAAATTGAGCAAACGACAGGGTTTTACTAATCGCGTCATAATGTGCGACGAAATAACACAGGGGGTAATTGCGAATTACCAGAGGTCCCCACGTTATTCAATGGCAGTGCGAATTGAGCTATTGTCAATGTAATGGGGAGTTGCAGAGCAACTGATTTTCACTCCAAAGGCTCTGTGCCCACCCCATATGGGCACTGTTAAGGTATTTAAAGCCCACACTATGCAGTCCCTAACGAAGAGTGAATGACTCGAGTAACACAAATTTCACCAAAAGGTGGTGAGATGGTTGTTAATGACAAAAGACCCATGCAGATACCGATGGCCATGTTTCTGCACTCCAAAATGGCTGTGTGACTGTGCAAAAGGAGGGGCTGCACCTCATAAAGTGCTCCGAAAATGGCCTAGGTGTATTTATGTCGATGGCGCCGGCGTATCGCCACCACTCCAAATTTGGCCAGGTGCATATCTTTGCATGATTGCTTTTAATGTTAATTAGTGATGTGTTTATTTTGAATTGATGCAGTGACGTTAATTGCATACATTTTGGTCTATGTGATTAGTTAATAAAACCCGTTTTTAACACCATGCTTTCTCTGAGTGGTGTGTTCGTGACCGTGTACAAAGTAAAACTACCACATCCAAAATGTGATATATTCAGTCCTTAATCGATCGCTACTTTAAAAACGTACACACACGTACAGACACCATTGGACAGTGACATACACGCACACACACAATACAAAATAGATTAGTAGTCACTACCCCTCACCTTTTCCTTATTCTCGCTCATTCCTACATTAGCATTTCCTACGGCCACACAAACTCGATAAATCACATTTGCTGAATCACATGTGCAGATTCAAGTAGCAATTATGTGACAAGGATGTTCGGATTACACTCCATAGGGTGTGTTTTTGTTTTATAGAAATTGAAAAATATTTTAAGGATTCTCCTATGTTTGAGGATCAATTATGGCTTTACTCGCGTATACTGTATATATACACGCACTGTCTGGACAAGAGAAGTTCATTATCTTTACCTGTCTCCAAACCATTGCGACATTCATTTCACCTGAAGTCGCAGGTGCCTTATTTCTTTTTCAAATAAGATGTCATCATTAACAGAACACTAAAAAAAATCCTTCTATACTCTCACTATGTTGAATTGTCCGAGGTAGCGAACCTTCATGATTCCAAAAGCGTAGGGCCAATCATTAAAGATGAATCAATTCATAACAATATAATATAAACATAACAGGATGATGACATCCGAGTTAGTTAGAGCTGTACCCAGATGCCCCGATATGTTCCGACACTGGTTTGCAGACAATTTCTGATACAATTTATATAAATAAATATCCTAATCAGATCAGATTTTATGAGCTTAACATTTGATACATGCTTATTATCTGCTGCTTCAGTAGGTCTTATATCGACATCTGAGATGTGTAAAGAATGAACATCTCGATTCAGGTGCCCTTAGCATGTCTCACTCGTCTTAGTGAGGCACAAACGTCTCCGGTGACAAAGGGTAGTTGGGCGACAAAGAGGTGCATTAGTCTGGCGAGCCAGAGCCAATGCATCGTCCACGCATCACACATCGCTAAACGTTGCATTGTGTCTGGTAAAACCAGGGTCGAAAACCGTGTAAAAAAGTGTCAATTAATCGTGTTATCCAATCACAGTGCAGTACGTGGGGCAAGCAGCGTGGAGGCGTGACAACCAAACTCCGCCCACGTCTCACGTCGTCTATACCAAACTCCGCCCATGTTTCGATTCGAATAATTCGATTCGTCCGCCCGTATACGGGATTCGTCTGCATGATTTTAGCAGACGCAATGCAACGTCTAGCGATGTGCGATGTGTGGACGATGCGTTGGTTCTGCCCCGCCAAGCTAGAGGTCCATGCAGCATGGCATGTTTCACTAGACCAGGGCTGGGCCTCACACTGAACACTTATTGAATGCACACAGTAGCGGTTTACTACTGTCTCAAATATCCATTTTGCCCTTAGCGGAAATGGAGCTGTGACGATTCAGCACGTTTTGGAAGTCATTGCAGCATTTCAATTTGAAGCGTTTACATCATGCGACTCGTCAGGTTGGTTTTGTTCTTTGTTTTTACAACATGGCCTTACCCATGTGGAGAAAGCGCACCATCAGAATGCGGTGCAGAATGCGTTTGCGTTTCGTCAAGCTATATGGGTTTCCACACGCGTGTACCAGCACTGATTTGCGCTCAACACCACCGAGTTTGAACTTCAAACGGCTTACAACACGTGGACGGATATGACGTGTTCGTATAACGTCACATGATGTCATGCGTACTCGTCCGCGGCGACAAACATTTCTGTTATACGAGCAACTTGATTGCTGCCGTTTCTGACTGTTCCGGGCACTGTCAGTGGATCTGTAATGTAACAACACGCCCTGCACAATGAAACATAGTAGCCTGGCAAGCCAGACCTAACAAATCGTCCACGCATTGCTCACAGTTCATAGTTGTTGGTCTGGATTAAGCAGGGTCGTGAAAGGTGAGGATCCAAATGAAGTTATGAAATCACTGCTCAGTAGGCATGACAAGTGGTGAGGAGTAGGAGAAGCATTCTTTTAAAAAATTAAAATCGAGGCCCGTATCAAAACTGCGCCCATATCTCGCCTCACACAACCCTCTGCCGTTAGGGGGCCTGATTGAAATGAACCAATGACATCAATGGAGTTTCTGCTCCGGCCGATTCATTGTTTCTGGCTTGCCAGGCTAGGAACATAATGCCCAAAGTGCACAAGCTTTAATTAGCTAAGCTAATTAGCAGCTAGAGCCCAACATTCTGCAACACATACGAATATGTGTGTGTGTGTCTGCATATAGGCATATTCATGGGTGTGATTGGCTATCGCTTAGACATGATTCCAAATTCAAATACTTTGCTCTATGTTTAGATCCATTTTTCTAAAAAGGAAAAAAATCAATACATTTTGATGATTGAGCATGTCTTCCCTATTCATTGATAATTTGATAGCATACATATTGCCCAGTAATATTATAACATCAAGTAAACCCCTGGAAATTGTAGTATGTTGTGCCTTTAGAATGCATGTTGCCATCACATTAGCGAGTGTCACTTGCTAGATATCTATGGATGACAGAATATTTGTTGTACGGAGAGCAGGAGTCTGAAAGTATTTCTCTACCTGGCCAACATTTGCAAATAGCATAACCTCAATAAAATAATATCAAATAGTGAATGTATGTTATCAACCCAAACAATATCAGAATTCAAAATTGTAATAGATTTAGAATATGGTGGTCCAACTTGAGGAGTGCAAATAATACAAAATACGAAGCGGATGGGGTTAAAGTGCAAGATAATATATTTTCTTTAGTTTATTCCAACCAGGTAGTGATTTATAATAAACACAATATTTTAATATTTTTGAAAAAAATCAATTTTGTCATTTCTTTGCTTTCTATTAAAATTTCAAGAAGTTACTCTCTCAAATCACACACAAGCAGCGTTTTGATTGTGCCACAAAAAGGTGCAGAAACTACCCCACCCTCGACCCTAACGCTGTCCTGCTCTAAAGTGATACTCCTCAATCCACGCTTCAAAAAGTAATCTCATGCACGCCAGAATTTCAACTTTGCGTTACATTTTAGTGGCCATTTAATGGTGCATTCCAGTATCCCTTGCCAGTATGGGATATGACATCGACTCCACTATTCCTCACACTGCCTGCATATGTTGTCAACTGGAAGGGACACTGGAACACAACATAACAACATTTGTGAAAAGACTTTTGCCAGTCTCCACTCTTAGCAGACTGGGCACAAATGAGGCTAATATTCTTCACAGCGTCCTTCAGTCCCTTGAGTTGCTCCTGAATTGGAGCCGATGTTTCAAGATATGGACATTCTAGTGTGACGCTATGCAAGGTTTCAAAGATCTGACGTAGTCAGGATGGGGAGGGAGATGGGGGAGTGGAGGGGTGAAGAGCCGACAAGTTCTTCGTCGGTCTTATGGGCCAGATGACCCCAGCGCTTTGTAACTTCTTTGAGAAGAGTTGCATCCTTGGACAAAATTGTCATCTATTTTGGAAATAAGGAACTTCGGAACCTTGCGTGGTCAGTGGTCACCTTCTGGAATATCGCCCTATGGAACATCAGAAGTTATCATCTGTTTTACGCAACATATGTGCCCAGCCTTCTCCAAAATAACTATCTCACAGAGTTGAAATTCTGGCACAAGACTGGATAGCTCTCATTCCATCTCGGAATGACGTTCACACACAGACCGACACACACAGACCGACACACACACACACATTGCATTAGGTTAGATCAGGCCAATAATATATTAATGTCCTTCTACTAACATACAAGTGGACTAGCGGCCAAGCTTTCTGCTAATATTTTTCATGTTAGCAGGGAGTTGTCGCACTGCCACCAAGCCCATGCTCGCTTCCAAAAGTCAGTGGACGGTAGCTGAAATGACCCAACAATGCTATCACTCAGGCTCTTTCCAATATTATTCGCGTGAAACAACTATAGAATTCCTCAAATGCTTTGCGCTATGAGTATTGATGTCAATTCATGCTCGTTGTTAAACTTTATGTCCTACAGTTCAATCGAGTCCTCAACACAATTTTCATTCATGTATGCATCAACATCCGGCTTGGTGGCACCATCCTGCCAGTCTCACACCGTGGTTGCGATGTGATGTCAGAGTGGGGCGGACAACAAAAATAGCAAAGAAATATAGTAACATATATGTTTCTCACACTGTGCCTAGTCAAGGACAAAGGGCATTATTCAACCTTAACGATACCCCTTACTCCCAGTTTCAAGTCTCAACAGTACTACTTCAAGCGCAAAAGGCAGTGTGCACAAACTTTGAGTGTGTGACACAAACATTGTTACAAATTCACACACAGTGTCATAGTTCATTCCACTCCAGATATTTTGCCACAAGAGAGCGCAACCCCCAAGACAAGTGGGTGTGTGGCCACAAAGGGGTGATTTGATAGGTATTTGGGTGGAGTTTTCTGGATGAGTTGGAAATGAGGAGAGGATCATCAGACAAAGCAAAAATGATAGCATTTATGGTAGGCGACGCCAAAGATTGTCTTTTAATCTGGATTCCATCTGCTCGTCCAAATAACTGCTATGCTATTCCAATATGTCTATGATTCAAGACTTTCTGGAAATGTTTTTTTTTTCCGAGTTGAAATGGATGATTTGTTAGTCTAGAATCATGTACCACAGGTCAGATTCAAGACGCAAATCATGTCTGGAAATAAATCAATGGGTTTCTAGCAGGTTATGTTCTTGACAGGCTTCCAAGACTGTCATAGCAGCTATTGTAAATAAAACTGTGCACCCTGATAATCTGGAGAAAGATTATCAGGATTTCTAAAGCACATTGGAAGAGCTAACAATGCCGTTGTCGCATGGCTAAAAGAAAGGCTTTTTCAAAAAAATTTCACATTTTTGCTAACCCTCCAACTAAAGGACCAAAAAAAAAATAGAATGTCAATTCGGAACCCGTGCCTGGGGACATAGAGGGTACACAATTCCATAGCCTAGGGCTTATAAAGCACTGTGCTATACTATACTATAATGGGCCTTACGAGTTTGCTTTCAGCGTTTAATTTGACCCCTGCTTGGCGAATAGATATATATATATATATATATATGAGTATAAATACTGGTAATATGTACACTAGATTATAGCTGAACAATCCTGAAGCTGCAATTGGCTTGGGTATGAATGACAATCAGATGTGGATGGGGAAATCAAAATGGCCGGAGGAAATGGAATGAAGAGATGATGATGACGACAAACTACTGGCTAAGCTCTTTTGCTCTGTTAGTCACTGTTCAGAGAAAGATATATGCAATCCTCCATTTCGCGATTATCTCTTTTCAGCTGTACTTGTGTTCTCCGCACCATGTCTTGACTGCACTGCTTTAAAGGATATAAACAAATCCACATGGGGGTAGGGGGGACAAAAATGCTTCGCTAGTCTGCGGCAAACTTTTTAGATTTGCCCCGTTTGCTACTAGCATAGCCATTGGCTTGTCTGCTGTCCGCCTCGTCGCTCGCAGGGCTGAGCGCAGGGGTAGGTAGTGAGGCCGGCGTAACGTCCGGTGAGGTGCGCGACAGAGGAGTCGGCGAAGGAGTCTTAGCGTCGGCTTCTGATAGCCGTTCTTTGGGCTTCCGGCCTCTCTTCTTCCCGGCCATGGTGCCATTCGACACACCTATTGCCTCGTCACCGCTGTCCGACGCTTTGGACTTGCCCACGACAACACTACCGCAGGTTGCGTGGGTTTCTGCAGCTCGGAACCAGTTCTGAAATCAAATATAGACCCAATGAGATTTAGCCTGAAAAATGAGCATGCCAAGACGCTCTGCGATTGATCTAGTGAAATTAGCTTGGTACTTAGCAGGGCTTGCGGGGCAGTGAAGTGGGACCAATGCCTTTCTATTTACATCGCAGAGAGCCTACCATTAGGAGCTCTGATTGGTGTGGGGAAATGAAACCAAAGATCTGATAGGCTGATTCTAATTCATTCAGACCAAATCACAGAGCAGTGTGCACAAACATTTGTCTGGCTTGCCAGGCTAGATGAGATTTCTAATGCTGGGCAGGAGTCATATATACTGTGGAACATAATTTATTCATTATTTATATATATATATATATCTTTTTAGAATGAATGGCCTGCTAAATGCGGCATGAGGATAAGAATGGAACATGCAACACAGCGGGTATGCACTTCTTATAAGACGGTTGTCTATTGTTACTGAAGCAGTAGCCTACAATGGCCTTGTATCTTTGCTAGAAATAAATTATTTGTCACAAACATGGATGTGCATAATATGCTGCCGCATTCATTTCTCAAAATTACAATAAAACATGCTCAGAGATATTAGACAGCAGCCTTTCTAAGAAGTCAAATGATTAATCAAAATCAAGGGTTAAAATTAGATATTTAATCTCAGAATGTGCGTAGCTGCTCTCTGAAAAGTAACACCCACAGTGAACAAGTCTGTCAGGTTGGCAGTATTGGCCGATGCTGCGATCGATATCGGTGTCAGCACCACGGTAATATTTGGAACAGTGTGATTGGGGGGACAGGTCTTCCATAAACTAACCTGGGAGTGTGTCTTGCTGATGTGGTATTTGACACCGCTCTCCGAGCTGAACTGCTTCTGACAGATTAGACAAGTGTACTTTCCCAGCTCGCCGCCTCCCTAAAACACACATTGAAAGAGTTTTTGGACTTCATTTGAATTCAAAAGAAAGGCCTCAATCAACGATGGGGTGTAGAATAGAAGTGGCGGCGGACACCCTAAAACATGGGAAATAGTGCTCACCGTCCAATTCCCACATTTCCAAAACTGCAGACAAAAATCTTCCATTTGCATGCTTAATATTTAATGGTCTGAGATGCCAGCGTCACATTTATTTATTGTACTTTTTGGTTTAAAAGGTGCTAAGAAAAAAAAAAAAGTTGTTGACGGCTCAAATTTGACACTGACCGATAGAGGGTATACTGAGTGACCACGGTCAAAACAAACAGAGGTGCTATACAAACTTCGATATTCTAACCAGGATCAACTTTTTTTTGTTAAGTGTAGCTTCAAGAAGTTCAAGTGTACATTTTATAAAAACATGAGATCGACGATTTTGTCCAGTGAAGTTATGGTGTGGTTATCTTGCTGTTAGATTGTTTTATCCTGCTGTTAGATTGAGTGTCTTGATTTAAAAAATGTCTATATCATGAGAAACATATCACATATCGATTATCCCGGAAAGTATCAATAGAATCAATAGTTTACAGAATCATTGCACTAATATGTAAAGTGTCAGTGTGGAGAAGAACGGCAGGACGTAAACATGGATGTGACCACCCTCTAGTGGAGACCATAGGAATTACACGTGGTTTCCATAATAAGAGAATGTTTGATATTCCACCTGACACCAGTGTTGTCACTAAATTACAGTAACAAAGTTACTTTGATTTAGCCCAGTAAACTCACAACACAACGTATTGATAAATATAATAAAAAACTAATAATTTCAAAGAATTGGTAGATTTTTTTGTACAGTATTTACATCGTTAAGCTAAGTTTAAAAAGTAATTGTAATAAAGTATTGGTATATTTTAAGTCTTGGTTTAAGGTGGGTTGGCACTCGGCAGCTGCTGAAATATAATGATAAGTAATTAAAGTAAACTTAGCTACCTTAGTTAGTATCGGTAGATAGTAATCTACTTTTTAGATGTATAGTCAGTAATCAATAGTCAAATACCTAAATAATAAATAATATATATAATAAACCACACATTCATAACTCTTTCTACTCCAGCAAACTGTATTTATGATACACATCTGATATTACAGTGTTAACAAATGTACTTTCAATGGTGCTGAGATGAACAGCGTGTACCTGGACACAGTTGGCCAGGTGGGCTTTGAGTCCTGATACACTGGAGTAGACTGCTTCACAGTTCTGCCCAGAGACACAAAACAAAACACAAACATTCCATCAATCTTTCTTGAGAATATGATTTGCACAACCAATTCGTTTTTTGTTTTTTTTAATGTTTTTTTCCAGCCCATTCAGGCTGTTTTTTCCAAGCTTTATTTATTAGGGTTAGCAGAAACAGGTGAAGATGGGGGGCAGACATTCGAGAAATACGTCGGTGGTGAGATTCGAACCACCGACTCACCGCGCCATTGAGGCATATGTGTGCTTTCCAGCACTCTGCCTAACCAACTAACAGCACCATAATTTGTTTTAAAAGTTTTTTTTTCTCGGTGCATTCACAATTTTTCCACTTTATTAACAGTATTAGTCAATGAAAGGGGGACAGGAGAGAGAGCAGAGATGAGTGGATGCGCACGCTCCTAGCCTGGCGTGCCAGAATGAACGAATCGTCCACGCATCGCACGCGATTAGAAGCGGTCTGGTTTAACCAAAACCGGAAAATGTTAAAAAAAAAGTGTCAATCAAATGGTGTTATCCAGTCATAGTGCAGTAGGTGCAGTGCTTAATTTGTAAATCATCAGGTGGCGGAACAAAATTACATACAACAGCAAGTCGATTGCGACATGGACTCGGAGACTCGTCCCGCGGGATCAGGGACCCATCACTGCGTCTCCCCGACAAGTTTTTATTAGTAATACAAAGTGAACCGGGCCCGCCGCTTGCCAAAATCGGCAATAGCAGAAAAATAATTATATTCACTTGTAGTCGGGCGTGCCCGTTCCCCAAACAACAACACAGACAGTCAGAAAGGCATGCCAAAGACCAATCACAGCTGCTTTTTCTGCCGCCCGGCGTGGTGTGTAGATCAAAGCAAAAATCACAGCCGAGTTAACATTGAATTTTAATAAAGACGTGTATGCAGATTTATATGAAGATATATTATTAGAACAAAGCCCATCAATGTATTTATTATATTTTTTTATTTTAAAATATTAACATTATTCACGAGAGGTGGCGGTTCAGCCCAAATAGGTCCCGGAACGCAGGGGGGTCAAAATAACGAGGTAGGGGATCCTGTTCCGGCATGTTCCGGCTCAAATTAACCCCTGAGTAGGTGGGACAAGCGGCGTGCAGGTGTGACAACCAAACTCCACCCACGTTTCGCGTCGGCCAGACCAAACTCTGATGTCTCGATTCAAATAATTTGATTGGTGCGCCCATTTACGGGCGACGTCTGCCTATTTGCCCAGACCCAATGTAACGTCTAGCACCGTGCGATTTATGGACGATTGGTTGGTTCTGGCTCATTAGGCTAGAATGATCGAGGAGGGCAACCTCGTTCTTCCCTGATTTTAGGAACGTATTGACTCAGCTAAGTTCAGGGGAGAAAATATTTCAGTATGAATTATCGGTGGCATTCCTTTAAAATAAATAATAATTTAATCGCAGCAATGCTATACTGCATGTATACCTATAGTGTGGATATTGCCATTGCGTCCAAAACAATTGAATGCTCTCCCAAGGACACCAAACTGTACAGGGTGAGTCAATAGTTAATTGCAGAATTTAATAGGGCTTTGCACGTGGTGTCATGGCTTGGCAGGGGCAGCCATTTTGGTGGTATCAAGTACGGCAATTGGTAGCAAATTATCATGAAAAAAAATCAACAATAAAAGACTTTTAAACGGACAATGTTATGCAAATATCGCTCTCTCTGCTCGTCTGACCGCGATGATACCACCATAATGTCTGCCGCTGCCAAGCTGCGACGTCATCGTGCAAGGGCCCTATTGTAAAAAAACAACAACAACAACAACAACATTTCTTTTTTTTAAATGTTTTTTCCAGCCCATTCAGGCTGTTTTTTACAAGCTTTATTGATTAGGGTTAGTGGAACCAGGTGAAGATGGGGGGTAGACATGCGGGAAATACGTCGGTGGTGGGATTCGAACCACCGACTCACCGCGCCATTAAGGCATATGCATGCTTTCCAGTGCACTGCCTAACCGACTGAGCTACTGGGCAGCATGAACAACAACAACATTTCTACAGATTGAATAATGAACAATGCAACTCACAGTGTTGCTGCACCTGATGAAGCCCTTGTCTTTAACCTGAGCCTTCCATCGTTCCAGCACCTCTGAGTCAAAGTTGGGGAGACCAGGCCGAGTATAGTTTAGCTGGAACAACACAGAAACACACTAAGCATTAGAGACACACCAACGTCAAAAGAGCTGCACCAGGGGAAAAAACTCAAAAGACATGAAGATCTTTTTCAGTGCATGCCCCCTGAACACTGCATTGATAACTCTATGGAATATGTAGCTATTTGGGAACTTGTAGTGGTCCACTAGTCTTGGGCAATATTGCGAGATGATCGAAAATCAGTGGTGTCTGTTGGATCAGGGATGGATGCCACATGGAATATCGTACATATCGTCTGTATGCCATTAAAAATGTTGTAAACTCGACCTAAACTTGCTTCGCAGCACCCCCAGTCTCTGTAAGAGAGCACTAGTAAGGACCAGTGCTACTTCATAGCTTCCTGCCGGAGACGGTGCCCAGCGCCTACACAGGACAGTATTGCCCTCTGCTGCTAGCCCCGGAAACGCAGCTGGAGAATATCCTGGTGTTGTAATGAGATTAATCAGTAACTGACAAATAATAACCTGGTACTGACATTATGACTGACATTAACACCTTGTAAGTACTGGGTATTTACAATGTAAATATTGTTTATTACGTAGTAGTTACTTGAAAGTTATTTATCGTGGTGGTTGTCAAGAAATAAATCAGTAATTGGCAAGGAATAAAATGCTACGAATAATTACTCAGTAAATATTATTACCTGGCAGTTACCAGTTAAACACATGGTAAGTAGTTTAACTGGTAACTGCTGTAGCATAGCGTCGATAAAAAGGGTTTAGAGCTGCAACTAACGATTATTTTCATAATCGATTAATCAGCCATATTTTCTGACGATTAATCAATTAATCTGTTCATTTTTTATGTCTTTCAAATCGCAACATTTGTATCTAAGTCTTTTTTTGCACCCCATCTAGAGCTTTATTGAGGATTGGCTGGAAAAAGGTGAGGGGAAGCGAACCCACGCTTCTGCGTGCCACACATATGGCATTTGTGCTTCGCAGTGTACTCACTCACAAACAGACTGAGCTACTGCAGCACACAAAATTGTAGTGATTATTAACCTGACACATTGTTGATATTGCAAACGTTGAACAACATATCCAGCAGAGGAGTGACCAAACAAGGAAACGATAAATCGATTATCAAATTGGTTGCCGATTAATTCAATAATCGAATAAGCGATTAATCGGTTCCAGCTCTAAAAGGGTTACCTAATTGATTATCATTGAGTGAGTTGCAGGTTGAGTCTGGTCTACACAGACTAAATATGCCTTTACCCTCTTGCTGTCCGGCACCAAGTCGTCCTTGATGCGTCGCTTGGTGCCCCAGTCTCGAGCCAGCTCATCTTCAGCGATCTCCTGCAGGTGAAACACGGCCACCTGAGCCGAGCGTCTGCGCACTCTGCCACTCGGCGTCCGCTCGAAGTCCTCTTCTAGGCCGTTCTTCAGCCCGGCCGCCGTTTGTGATGCCGCCGCCCCCTCCCGAGACATCCCGCGCTCGCGGACCTTCTCTCCGCCTGCTCGTCAGTCAATATCAACATCAATTTTTAAGGTTGCATTGCAAATACTGATATAGTTATGCCTATTGAAGAGGATTAGTATATTTTTCGTGCTATAAGCCGCAACTTTTTCCCCTCACTTTGAACTATGCTGCTTATGAGGCGGTGCGATATAAGGCTAACAATTTATTTTTTACCCTGTAAAACAAAAAAGGCATCAAAAGTCATATTTGCCTTCTCTTATCCAAGATGGCGCACGCAATGCCCGCCTAACTGTATCTGCACACGACACACAGGCGATGTCGCTTTACTGTGACGTAATTGTGACGTTAGTGCCTGTAAACATTCCGCTGTGAATGAGACTTGAATGACGAATGGCGTTAAACCGGTAACAAACACTGGCCGCTTGCGACAAGCATTATTTCCTGACGTCTGACAGGGGATCCTAATTGCGTTGAATAGCGCGAAGGAATCTACCATCACCAATGGTTTATGGATAGCTGGACTTGCGCGAGGTGAACCTCTCGGAGCAACTCTGAAATACACACTGAAGCGGTATGTGACGACACTTTTCTGACTTTTCCACTCCAACACTGAGGAAAAGCAGTTTAGCGTCAAGAAGTGAAGCAATCATTAACAACTTATGTTTTGTTTTGCCAAGCACGCCGTTGTTTTGACAAACGCGGTCAGCACGTTCAGAAACTGTTCTGATTAGTTCAACTAAATTTAGATAGTCGCGCCTTTTAGGCTGGTGCGGCTTATATACATTTTTCCATGTTTTCTTAAAAATGATAGGGGTGCGGCTTTTCAAGGTGCGCTCAATGGTCCAGAAAATACGGTAACTATGTGTCAGTTTGTTTTTATATTGTAATAATAATAATAATAATAATAACCTATATTCTATAGCACCTTGAGTGCAAGCCACCAATCACAATACAAGAAAAGACCATAAAACAATGTAAACAAAATAACAAACTGACATACACATATGCAAACACTTGAACTATTTTGGACAAAAGAAGAACAAAGGAAACAAATCTGAAATGATTCTCAAAGCCCTTATGTCCAGCCCCTGACCTTAACGTCCCTTTTAGACACCCCTAGCTTAAGTCCTCATAAAATCACTACTCAAAGCACCAGGACACACCTCCAGCTGTTCTCTGCCGGGTCCTCTCTGGTGCTCTACTCGGCCACAGCTCCTCCTGGTGGTGGTTGTTTTGGCTCGCGCTCACGGCTGTCTCGGGCCACTCCTTCCTGGCAGCAGCAGGCTCATGGCAGCCCGGAGCGGGTGTCTCCTCTGACTTCGTCTGGAGTGAATGAAGGAACATTTCACCAATTCATTGTCCAAGTGAGATTTTCACATTGCATAGAACCAAAAGGGGATGGGAAATGTTATTGCTCATTATATTGATACTGTACTAAAAACCGTAATAAATAAATAGGATACAGATGAAAACTCACATTTATCCGCCATTGAAGCCACTACTACAGTGTGTGCACCCACTGTTGTGTCATCGTGCTTGTGTGGTCCCCCACTCCGGCTACATACCGAAAAAGTATCCACTGCCCAACACTTCATATTTTGAACATTCAAAGTGCACCACCCGGGTAGCTGTGACACACTTAATTTAGCTACTTTTGGATTGGAACAGCACTATGCACTCAAACAAAGTGCTGAAGTGTGCGAATAGAAATAAACCAACTGCTTTTTTCATTCATATTCGTTCGTAAACTGTCATGTTCAGCAGTTTGATTCTTATGCCATCTCTTATTCTTATCCCAGTTTGGTGTGTGCATTTCACAGATCCTATACCTCGTTGCGAGCGTTCCTCAGAGCCGCCATTATATCCTCGAAATGCAGAGCAGATCCGCGGCAGACCCGTCGCATTAACACAATAACTTTTGAACTGATAGATGTGTTCAGTGTGTCAATGCTTATTTGATCCATAACTTCACACCAGATGGATGGATTTGGTGTGTCAATGCTCTAGGGTAGGTTCATGCACTGATATATTTTGGAGACCAACAATGCCTGTACTGTACAAGAACTCTCTGACGTCACAATTCCTTCAGAAATCATGTCTGAATTTCTGGGGTTTATTGATGCTTCTATCACAACTCCCTTTAGAAGTTGGCACGAACTGCATAACTCTAGTTCATTGCTTTAGTTTATTCTAATCCCCTCATTACCACACACTTTATGGTGTGGAGGCCGGCTGAGAAATGACTGAATCAATTTGGAGTGCTATGATATTGTATACACTGGATGTATGAGCTCAGTCGGAGCTTCAATGTTTGATCATCATTTCTGTTTCTTCAGGGCTTATTCTTAACCCGCTACTTGTATTTGTTTCCAGATTCCTGGTTCTCGTCTCTCTCTCTGCCTCTTGCTTCTTAGAGACAGCAAG
>OMKY01208419.1:0-15256 GCA_900302395.1 Bregmaceros cantori
GTGATCGACTTATTGTCTTGTCTGTGTGTTGGTGTGTTTCTGTCTGTGTGTATGTTTGTGTGTCTGTATGTGTGTGTGTCTGTATGTGTGTGGTGTGTGTATCTATCTGTATATTTGTGTGTCTGCAGGTATGTGTGTGTAAGTGTGTCTGTATCTGTATGTGTGTGTGTGTGTGTCTGAATGCATGTATGTATGTATGTGTGTGTGTCTGTCTGTTTGTATGTGTGTGTGTATATTGTGTATGTGTGTGTGTCTGTATGTATGTGTGTGTCTGCAGGTGTGTGTGTGTGAGTGTTAAGTGCACATGTGGTTGGTGTCTCTCATCTTTCCGGCGTGTGCTCATGTTCAACCAGAGGGTAGTGATGTAGTCATAATCAGTTAACTATCCCCTCTCTCTCTCATCCTCTATCACTCCGACACCTGCTTCACTCTCTCCATCTTTCTGTATTCGTCTCTCCAATGAACCCATCCCATCTCGCCCCCGCCTCCCTCTCTCCCCCGCCTCTCTCGCTCATCAAATCAAATCAAATCAAATATGGCTTTATTGTCTCTGTAATGAGCATCAAACCTTGCCAAAGCATACATATAACAAACATATAATATACAGAAAAACGTAAATAAATGGAAAATACAATATAAAGCTTATATACATAACAATGTACACACTGTAGTGTCTGTAAAATACATATATACAGCTTATCTCTCCCTCTCTCTCTGACGCCTCCATAATTATCTCAATCTTTCTACATTCACTCCTTTATTATCCCCATCTCCCCATCTCTCTGTCTTTGTGTCTCTCAGAACCTCCATCTTTCCGTATTATTATCTCTTCTCTCTGTCTCTCTCTCTATTCTATCTATTTGTATCCATCTGTCTTTGCCTCCCCTCATCTGCCTCTCTCCATCCCTCCCTCTAACCCCTCCCTCGCTCGCTCCCCGTCTGTTCCTTATCCATCTCTTCTCTCTCTCTCTCTCTCTCTCTCTCCATCGTCGGTCTTTGATATTTGGAGCCCTGCGTGCCCCTGAGGGGCCGGGGTGGGCCGGGGTAACTGGGGCTGGGTGCTAAACATGAGCTTCCTGGTTTTTTGGAGGTGATATTAATGATTGATCACGGCGCTCCCTTCTGGCTAAATAATGGAGAAATCGCTATGTTCTCATTAAGGACTTCTGTCACTAATTAACAGCCGCATTCCTTCCGGAGTTTTTTGTCTTGACTTTTTTTTTTTTTTTGCCGGATTGCCGGCGTGGGGCGGATGGCTTGCAGCAGACCGCCGCCACCAATTAGAGCAAAGTTGAAAATATTACTGTGATATGTAATAACTTATGAAGTGTGTGAGAGAGAGAAATGAAGAGACACCTCTAGGGAAGAAAGGAGAGTGTCTGTGTGTCTAGACATTAAGGCGAAGATGCAGAGAATTGGAGCTGAGACGATTACTTGATTAAATGATTTAATCGTTTTGGAATATAACAAATACTGTTATTATGCCTTCTACTGTTTTCTTAATGTGTCTTCTAGAAAGGAAAGATATATGTATTATGCAAACCATTTAAAAATGTTGATCATCCAGAAAATGTTGTTATTAGTTATTATATTAAATATAGTTTCTTTTGTATGAGCAGAATTGCATGTTATCAGCAAAAACATTAGAAGTTTGGCAGTCTGGCTTGAAAACTAAATTATTTTTTAAACGTTCCGTTCCGAACGGTTCAGGCCGGTCTGTATTTAACGTTTTCATTCTTGGAACTGCTCCACCACCAAAATATTGATGCTGAACCGGTTCGGAACACAAACCTTTTGTTCGTTCTTAAAGTTCCTTATATAGTGAAGTTTAGATATAGTTTATACAAAAAATATTTGGTGGACTTTCAAACTTCAGTGCAATGTATTAACATCGGGTTTAAAACACCATTACATTCGCTTCCTCGTCTGTCCACAAGATGGAGTCCCAGATGCATGGGGCTTGATGACTGACAGTAAAAGTGGAGGGAAATAGTCTCCAGACATGGGATATGTTAAAATATATAAAGAACGTTAAAAAAAAACAGTTTTTAACCGAGGATTTCATAATGTGCCGTTTTTGTTCCGGAACAATTGAAGAAATCTTTTTTCGTTTCCGTTTCCACTCCTCGGAAAATCCTGCAAAATTCTGTTAGTTTACGGTTTTCGTTTTCGTTCCTTGAACCGGTTCGGAGCCCTGATAGCAACCCCAATATATGGCTGTGTCCGAAATCGCTCTCTAACCCCCATATAGTGCACTATATGGGGCGCACGCCATTTTGCAGGGGTGTCCGAATTCTCCATGTACCCTATATAATGCACTGAAAGTATCCTACAATGCACCGCAAAAAGTAGTGAGCATCAGATGTACCCTAGACGAAGCAATATAACCCATAATGCATTGCGAGACCTTTTGAAAATGACCAAAACTTTTTAAAAAATTACACGGCAGGAGTAAATAGCGACCGACTGCGGCAAATAGTTATAAATGTGAGTACTTCTGACTTTTTGAGATGATAGTTGAATTTTATAAATGAATAACCATGAATATCCATCTATGCTTTTTAATCAGTTTTGCAGTGAAAGATCCAGCGAGCCCTTGCACTTTTTAAGCAAGTGCACTAAGAATATTCTGCCTCCGTCACAGCCGACTGCTGCAGCATATACATGGAAGAGAGCGAAACAAAGCAGTAATATATTAACCAGAGCTAGAGAGACAGAGGATGCTGCTGTATGGAATACAGGAGAGATGGAAGGATGGAGGGGAGGATGGGGGATGGAGGATGGAGGGGAAGATGGAGGGGAGGATGGAGGGGAAGATGAAGAATGGAGGGGAGGATGGAGGATAGAGGGGAGGATGGAGGATAGAGGGGAGGATGGAGGATAGAGGGGAGGATGGAGGATAGAGGGGAGGATGGAGGGGACGATGGAGGGCAGGATGGAGGAGAGGATGGAGAGGTAGATGGAGGATGGAGAGGAGGATGGAGGATAGAGGGGAGGATGGAGGGGAAGATGGAGGGGAGGATGGAGGAGAGGATGGAGAGGTAGATGGAAGGAAGGATGTGAGTTTAACAGCAGAGAGTGATGGAGGGAACATTGTGTCTCGTGTAGAGGAGAAATTCATACATCAGCATTGTGTGTGTGTGTGTGTGATGTGTCTATATTTGTGTGTGTCTGTGAGTGAGAGTGTGCGTGAGAGAGAGAGAGAGAGAGAGAGAGAGAGAGAGAGAGAGAGAGAGAGAGAGAGAGAGTGTTTGTGTGTATTACCGTGTGTGTGGGACTTATTGACTTGAGGCCACACATGGTATTATTCCAATCTCCTGACATGTGTCTTGTCTGGAGCTAAAATACCAAATAATAACCTCACTCACTCCATTTTTAGCCAGCTTGTGCTTGGGGAAGCTGGACCAGGAATAGCACCACCGCCTGGTGGTGGCATTGTATTAATTCAACAAAATTCTTATTCAGCCATTATGGGTGTGATAATGGCAGCTGCAGTGCTATATGGCCATGATGTGATGGTCATGAAGGAATGAAGCCATCCCACTGCAGGTGTTTGGGGGTTTTCCAAGTTGTTTTATAATTAAAACTTTAAAGATTCTAATAGACATTAAAATCTAGATTTATAGAAATGTCTTTTCTTAGGATGACCATGTCAGTGTAGAACGTTGCCAAAGTGTCACCACAATTAAAAAAAAAAATAAATGATATTTTTGTATTTGTTTTGCAAGATGTGATTTCTCACAATCTGTTCTCTCTGTATCCAAATAAGTCGGAGAATAATGACAAACGTCAACTGAACAGTCGTATAGCTGTCCAGGCGATTTGATTCCCTAAAAAAAGATGCGTAATTCCCATCGTTCCTACTACGAGACAGCTGCCTGGGCGGTGGGCGGGTGTAGTCAGACGCCGAGGGGCGGGGGAACACGTGGAGGGGTGTGACAGAGTACAACAGCGCTGATTGGTCCTGCGCGTTTGATAGACAAGAGAACAACCAATCGCAGTCGGCCTACGCGATGCAGTCTCCTGCGCACGTTTGGCCACACACCCCGATGCGTGCCGCGAACCAGGACGTTACACTGACTGTTGTTATCATTATATACAGTCTATGGTTGTTATTATTTGTTGTTGTTAGTGCTGCCACTAGCTGTGTATTATTACAAGACTCCAGAAAGTGCAAATATTAAATATGGCCCAGAGAATGCAGAACGTAATATTGTAACCTGGCTTTCACACTTTCATTCATTTCTGCAGCCCCATTGACGCGTGGGCCTTCAGTCACGCGTCCATCTTTACGCCCCCGTGCGCCTCGGCTGGGGTACTGCTACCAATATTTGCAGAATAACCATCATATCGGTAGTTATGAAATGGTTGGATCACTGAATCCCTTACCCAGCCTCCGTTGTCCTCGATCCACGGATGCAGAGGTCCGTCCAGGTAGTCCGTCATCCAGTCGGCCACCCGAGCTACCTGGGGGGTCGTGTCCCGCTCCGCGGCGCACTCGGCGCACAGCACGGAGCCAAATTCAAAGAACGCCACGATGCGGCCCCAGTTGACTCCGTCCCTGAACAGTTCGTCCATGACTTCGGAGAAACGTCTACGGGCCGAAATCCCCCCGCCGCCCCGCGTCAGCGACAGGCGGCGGCACATCTCGGCAAAGTCCTCCTGGTAGAGCCGCTCCAGCTCGTCGCCCGCCTCCCGCAGCACGCGGTGCGTCGCGGCCCGGGGGCAAGACGCGATGTCCACACGGCCTTGTCCGCTCCGACCGTCACCTCCACAGCGGCGGATCAAAGTCGGCGCCGTGTCCTGCACCCGTTCCATCATCAGCATCTCTCCATCCTCCTCTTCTTCTTCCTCCTCTTCCTCGGTCGTCCCATCTTCTTCAAATTCCCACGCCAATCCTTTCTTGGACAGTTTATGGGAGATGTATTTCTCCACGATGTTGCGATGGTACTTGTTCGCCATGGTGCTGGTTCTGTTCTTATAACGTGTATGATATGCAATATTTTAAAATCGCGCTTGGCTGCGAGTCCCGGTTAAGTGACTAGAAGGCAAAGAAAACCGTGGAGTCAAATTCCTTGTGTGACGAGAACAAACTTGGCCATTAAACCGGGTTTTCACGGGAGCCTGGTGGTCGGTGGGCCCCCGCGGTCGGTGGCCCCCGCGGAGCGTGTTACCCCGTGTTGTAAACTACGCCGACGTGATTTCCAAATCGGAAACTGCGAGACAGTTGCAATAAATGATCCACACGGTGTCCGATCCCAGGCCCGGGCGACGCATCCCAAAAATCTACGTTTGATCCGAGAAATAATTACAGTTATAACACAAAACTACGCTTGGATCAGATCGTTAACGGCGTGGGCGTGTTCAAGTCGTGCACGTGCAACGAGCCGTTAAAAAAAGTGCGTGCGCGTGCGTCCGCTCGTCGCTCCTCCGTGCGCGTCTCCAAGCCCGATCCGACATACGGAAGACGGCGGAGGTCGGTGCCCGCTCTGCCTCGGTCACTGTCTGCTACAAGACGAGCCTGCATTCATTGCAAGTCAGATCTCTCGCGGAGGAGTTCGGTTCCGCAGAGGAGGACGACGCCCAGAACGGAAGGCTGCTGGCGGGGCGTGCTGCTGCCGCGGAGGCGTCTGTTTAAAAACGCGCGTCGAGACGCCGCCAGTCCGCAGAACAGCTCACGAGGTCGGTCGGACAGTGGCTGGTGGTGCGCTCTCATCCCCCCCCCACCGTCCGCGCCTCCTGACCGCTCCACAGCTCCCAACCACCGGGGTGGGCTCGATCTGGGGGCGTGACGTGGAACGGGCGTCACGACTGACGCGCTGAAACACACTCACACACAAAACACACGCACTGTACACACACACACACACACACACACACACACACACACACACAGCAGCAGCAGCACGGTTCTGAAGGGGTTTCTATAATTTGCAACAAATTATTTGCTATAATATAAAGTACAGGGAAAAAAGTAATCCAGAAGTAACGGCGTCCAAACTTTAGCGTAGATGGCGTCACTAGTTCCCGCAGAACGAACCCAGTCTGTAAAAATATACACCCTACACACTGTGTATATAGGGTGGATTGCCCAGATGTGGGACACTACCTAATGTGGGACACCTAAGCTTCAGTGGCTCTGGCTCCTTCTTAAACTAATGAATGTCAGTGAAACTATAGTACAAGCAAACTAAGGTAATGTGTCTAACATTACGTTTAAACTGTTCAATGCTACATTTCACTGTACCACATTAGGCAACTGAGTGTCCCACATTAGGAAGCTGCAAAAATGGCAATCCCCTCTACTTAGTCATGTGTGTGTGTGTGTGTGTACTGGAAATTCCAAGCGAACACTAGCGTCATTCACAGGTGGGTGTATTGAACGTACTAATGGCCCAATCGTTCTGTGATATACAATTTCAGATGGCCCAACTTCAATATGCCATCTAATCGAATGGCACCACTGGTGTTGACCCGATCAGACGTTTGAATACAAAAATGGCGTTACAAAAGGAACACTCTGTGATACCAGTTATTTTATTCTTTTTCGTCATATGCAAAAACAACAAAGCAAAAACATTGAGTGTAACAGAAAATGAAAAATGAAATTTAAAAACACAGAAAGCACATTCTGATGAAAGTCTCAGAAATGGGAAACACTGACCTTAACCGACCGCACCCATGTGAGTGCACCCTCTTACACAGCACTCAAAACGTTCAGAGGTCCACCTAGTTTAATAGATGTGCACCAGTGGCGGCTGCTGGTCCTTCAAGGAAGGGAAGCCCATACATCCGACATCATAAACTCACGATGGTGGTCGGCAGTTCAAGATTGTGAATTAGCCCATTTCCAGGCGTCCGTTATGAAAACATGACAAAACCAAAAACTTATCCAATCAGTCTACTACTGTATAGTGATACAACTTGACACTTTTTTAAAACGCTGAGTGGCTGTGTGAGTGAATGAGAGGAAAGGTGGAATATGGTCAATGACATGTACACACAACACAGTATATTTGACCAGTTCTTTTTCAGATTTTTAGCGGAACCTGCAGCCGTACAGCTATTGCACCAATTTTGACTTGAGTAGGGCGTCCATTGGTATTCATATTAATCTGCTGTTGCACCATCAAGGGATGGATAACTATAGAAACTGCCTTTGGCCAATAGTTGCCCATCGCTTGGTTGACTTGACAAGCGCTGACTGGAACAATGTGCAACTCTAGGACCTCCAAACATAGCTTGGACAAGCAAAAAAAAAAAACAAAGAACATATGCAGTTATTGATCGCCCCCAACTTCCAAGTTTTAATTGAAGGGTTCCCGGAGACTTTCTACTCAGGCTGCAATTATGTGCCATATTTACTTAAGGTATATTGTTGTTGAAGCATTAAAAAATACTAAAATGTGTGGAAAAGATAAGAAATTCCTCTACAAATAAAAAAAAAGAGTTTCTAGCCCATGGCCAAACAAAAGCGCAGAGAAATGATTCAACATCCACTCTTTTTGTTGAATGCATCGACAGAATGAGTTGGGATCTCACGTCCACATCACAAACAAGTCATCAGTCTCGATCCGTAGCTTGAAGGCACAACGTGTCAAACCCATCATAATATGACGTCAGAGATGCACAAAGGGTCGACTTCACACAACGAAAATAGCCATTTTGTCCCGTCGCCAATTGTAAACGTACTTCCAGTGTCTGTATCGCTGCCTGTGTAAAGTCATTGTAGTGGAACCAAGTGGCTGAAACACCGACAGTTTCACAATCTGCTTACTACGGCTCGCTCAGTGACCAATTACCTTTCAAGAACCTAATTATCCACCCCGTTTCGCTCACATAATTCTGAATAATATTGATGAATACCGACAAGTATCACTTCTATTCACTCGCCGATGTGGTCACATGTTCTTCTGGACCAATGGGATGGCGTTAGGGCTGCAACCATCGATTAATCACCCATTTTTACTGGGCTACTGCGCCGCTCAAAATCGTAATGATTATACATCCGAAACATTGTTGATATTGCAAACATTGAACAAAATCTTCAACACATTTAAGCAGAGGAGTGACCAAACAAGGAAACGATTAATCGCTGTCGATTAATCGATTATCAAAATGAGTTGCCGATTAATTCAATAATCGGTTATCATCGATTAATCGATTAATCAGTTGCAGCTCTACACAGAATACACACTTCGTGCAAGTGGATGAAAAGTAAGAAATAACGTGTCATGGTAAAGGCCTGCGTTGCATAGCTTGAAAGAGTTTCAAAATGAAAACATCTGCGATCTACAAGTGCTACAAGTGCCGATTAAGCAATTCAGAAAAAGTTTTTCATAACTCGGGTATGGACCATGAAGGTCTAGTGAAAGGGAAGACATACTTTTAGAATGGCGAGAATCGGACGGCACGTTGTGGAATCCTAATGTCGACTGGGCAGACACCGAGACCATAGAGCTACTATAGAACGCGAGGCTGCCCTTTGGGATTTCCATGGGGGTCTACGCGGCCGCAGTCGTCAACCGATCTTTTTTTTGATGAATATGGTCTGTGGGTGGCGCTGTGTAGCCTGTGGTTATTGGGTAGACTGGTCTAGTGTGCAGATAAATGGCCAAAACCAACAGGGCTATTGCACGTGATGTCACAGGCTGTCACAGACATTTTGGTGGTAACACGTACGGTGAAGTGGTATACCTTAACACTTCACATACATTATATAGGGGCAAATACAATGGACAGTTAGGCTGCCATCTGTTGGTGATTGATAGCATATTTCCATGGATAAATCAATAATAGGAGACTTTTAAACAGACAATGCTATACAAATATCGCTCTCTGGCCCGAAACCTCCAACATGTCTGCCGCCGTCAAGCCGTGATGTCAGCATGCAACAGCCCTATTATTCTCCAGCCCGCATTCATTGTCATTGGCAGAAGTGGACCTTTCTTTAAGTAATGGGATGTGAACGACAACATTAAAAATTGATTCATATCTTTATTGGTGTGAATGTAGGAACAGCAGCGAATGTTATGAAACCTGCATACCAATTATTGTACACCATATAGTCAGGGTTGGGCAGTAACAGTAACGCATTACATGTAATAAGATTACAAAAATAGTAACTGTAGTCTCTTGCAAGTACATTTTAAAATATGTAAAGTTACGTTTGCCTGTTACTTAGACTACACCCACTGTCGTGTGACACAGTAGTCACATTAATTATAGACCTCCATTTTTGCATAAAAACAGAATCAAAAATCTTTGGAATGAATGCAATTGTTGGATTGATTCGCCCTGGTGTTAGATTTAAAAGTAATGGAACGTAATCCCTCCATTACTGTTAAAATTGGGCAGCGGCATTACGTTAGTTACAAGTTACTCTTTGAAAATTGTAATCAGTAAGTGATTACATTTAAAAAGTAACCTTCCCAACCCTGTGTGTGGTATACATATATCCTAACATGGTTTTGTTTCAATGTATGAGATGTATGCTGCTTTTTTGGTAAGACTGAAACTAAAAGACTAGTTTGACGCTCGGACAACCAACCTCGTCAACCAACATCCAATGAGAACGTCATCCGCTGAGTCATTTGTTCTCAGTATCATTTCCTGGTTGAAGCGTTTTAGTCCGTTTCATTGGATCACACAGTAGGTGTGTCCAAAATCGTTCCCTATCCCCTACTCCCTATAGAGTGCACTGACTTATAGATAGTACACTCAACAGCAACGACCGAGATTTTGGGCACTAGAGTCGGCGCCGTAAAAAAAACCCAAAACAATAATAATAATAATTCAACAATTATCACAAAAAAAATAAAGTTATTTTTATTATTGTCAGCCGCTCTCAATTCCCGCCGTGCCATGTTTGTAGTTTATGTCATTAAAAATGACCTAAAGTGCACTATATAGAGTACATGGAGTATTCAGACACCTCTACAAAATGGCGTGTGCCCCATATAGTGCACTATATAGGGAATAGGGATCGCTTTCGGGCGCAGCCAGTGGTTTGATTTTGAAGGGAACGCACCGTTCAATTTTTTTTTTTTTTTAAACTCTTAAAAATGAACCTGTGTGCATTCACATCACGGTCTCATTTCCACATACTGATTACAAATTATCACAACAACCTTTTTTGTTTTTCTCATGTTAGCGTGAAAGGCGGATGAGAGAACAGGAGACGTGCAGTCTATGACCATTGGGGGGCGATCTCACAGCGATGCGTGCGCTGTGGTCATGAGCCGCTCTCGGTACGGCGGCTTTAACGGCTACACCACGGGGCCCGTCTCAAATCATATCAACTTTTAACATGAAACTCAAACTACATCATTTCTCCAGTGATAAAAAAATCTTTGAAAAGGTTTTCGGTTTTCTGAGCCTCTTGACCGTGCTTGCGTTTAAAGCTGAAAATGGTCCGCCAAAAATACATGAAATACAATAAAATGCTTGACCGGTTCCCTTCAAAGACGCTGGAGAATGTGCGTTTCATCATGTTGATCAAAATGCAACAAGCCACGAATCACAATAAACACAAAAATCACACAACACTCGTACATTATTTGGCATTTTCAAGATGATGCAGTTCGTTGAACATAACTTGTTTTCATAGTATATGTGTGAGTATTGGGGCTTCACAGTTAAACAAATTTTAATCAAAATTGCAATTCTGGCCTGAATGTTTATGAAAAATGCAATTGCATTTCTGTTTTATTTTCTTCATGGAGTTGTTTATCGTTGTTTCATAATCCTGACTGATTATTTCCCCTATATTGGTGCCCTAGTGTGTATTAAAGTATTCTACAGCGACATGGCAGAGAATAGCACCTGGTACATACCTCCAAAGATGTAAATATTTTTACATATTTTTACAATGTTGAAAATTGGCATATTTCTTCCCTCAAAAGTACATATCCCCTTCTATACATTACATGGGTGTGTTGTGTTCACATATTATTTTGTGGGAAATATTTGGTGCACATTTCTTTTAGTGTTGAACTCATGCTAAATATGATGTTCGGTGAATATTCTTAAAAAAACAAAAAAAAACTGTACTGACGGATCCAATTCTCTCGAGGAACCCCAGTCCAGGATTTGAGGCAAACTCATACTACCCAAAAATACAATATACATTTATAGAGCATAAAATAGATTTACAAATTATTATGGGTGGCCTTACTATGGCATTTCGAATAAGTTTGGTTTCAAACGCTCAGGGACAAAAATAATCAATGAAATGTACAGACAATAATCTCACACTAAAGACACAACTCTGTGCCATGCGTGAACGACTAGTTTGTTGGGGCTTGCCAGGCTACAGTTCCATAAAACTGGGCGCTGGCGCCTCCTAGAGGCGGACAGGGAACACTGCTCGGACCAGCGAGACGGGAGCCACCTAACGTTACTTTGTAAAAAGTACTTCGTTACAGTTACAGGTTACCCTTTAAAAAAATGTAACAGGTAATGTAACCCCACTACTTCGTTTTAAAAGTAATAAAATGATTACATTCTATTACTTTAGAGATTACTATAACAGGTCTTACAGCGATTTTTCATTGCAAATGGTGTCAAATGGCAGCGAGTGTGAAAGGGATTCTGATTCCTGCACATTAACAAGTTACAATGTAATCGCATATTCCAGGCAAATGTAACCCATCCAGATTACATATTTTAAAACGTAATTGTAAGTTACTCATTTTGTAATTACTCTAATTACATGTGAGCCGTTACTATCTGACCGTGCACGCCAGTCACATAGAACTATAATTACAAATGATGTGTGGCAATTCATTCAAAACAAAATCAGAAAGATTTCAGGAGAATGTCAAACTACGACTACGATGATATGGCTTTTGTAACAACATCCTGATTTTGATGGGTTTCTGTGTCGCATTGCTTACGTTTTGTACATTCAAGTGTTGAAATAAAACACGGACAACACAGAAACACAACCTCAGAAGCGGTTGAACGACTTTCTGCATGTGCCCTTCATCGCAATACTTCGGAGGCACAAACACACATCTACTGCCGGTCACACAAGAGCTGCAGACGTCTTCGACCAGCAGAGACGCCTAACTCAAGTTTACACTTACACACGTATATTCCCGCATCAAAAGCTACACGCAACTTGAAAAATACAATCCAGCTCTCGGCTGCACCTGGCCTTAACTTCATTGATCATATTTGCATTGTAGAGCCCTGGAAATAAGTTGTTTTGTTTTAACGTGTGGTGTGGCTTTAAAACAAGTCAACACCTTCCCCAGTTAATTCAACACCAATTAGAGTAACCCACCACCAACCAAGCCAGGGGCATAGGCACAGTTTAGAAATCAGGTGAGCTGACTGAGCCCAAAATGTGGGGTATAGTGCACTATATGGGGCACACGCCATTGTCCATGTACCTTATATACTATAAAGTATCCCACAATGCACCACAAAAGCAGCTTTTGCTGGGCATCCCAGGGGAAACCTTAAAATACAATAACCCATAATGCATTGCAATTCACATTAAAAATGACCTAAACTACAAAAACGTGGCACGATGGGAGTCAATAGCGACGGGCCACGGCAAATAGCTATAAATGTAAGTACTTTTGACTTTTTGTGATGATTGTTGAATTTTATAATGTTATAATAATTTTGACACCGTCGAACCTAGTGTCCGAAATCTCCGTCGTTGCTGTTAAGTGCACTATAAGTGAGTGCACTATACAGGGAGTAGGGGATAGGGAGCAATTTCGGACACAGCGATGGTCAGTAACGTGTTACTGCAGGTGCCATCTCATTAGAAGTTCAAAGGTGTTAAAAATGATACAAACCCCTGATCACCATCATGTCTCCATGACAACCCAGTTTCAATAACATTTGGGGTGCAACGATTAATTAATGACTAATCGATTAATTTCATAATCTACAACTAATGCAATAATCAATTAATCGCTGACATTATTTGCTGACCACCTAGTGGTCTACACAAATTTGATTACTTGATCACTTCTGAAAATCCAAAACATGATTAATTTTATTCAAGGTTGTTGATTAAAAAAAAGGTGAGTATGAAGAAAATACAATTAATTTATAGAATCAGAGTATTTAACTTAATTATTGTACATTTGTTGGCTAACTGAACCAAAACTACATTTTGACGTTTGGATTTGACATTTCTGTGTCTCTGGGAATATTTTGGGGATTTTTAAGATGATTAGTTGACTGATCGTTTTAATAAATCGACAACTAATGAACCCTAATTTCACATGATTTCGAAGGCTCCCCCAACACAGAGTACTGCAAAAAAATACTAAGAACACACACACACACACTAAATACATAGGAATGCTTCAAGTCTGCCATTTACCTCTATGACACAGGCCAGTGTTGCAGGCCTAAAGTTAGTACACGTAGGAGCAGTATTACAGAGATACCCACCCTCAGTGGGAGCTACCATTCATTCTTATGGACCGACAGTCAGGAATACCGGGTTTTTCCCCGGTGGGCGGGTGTCCCTAGAGGGATGGTGATGTTTTTTTTTTTTTTTGGAAAACATTAAAATTGGGTAGAGTGGGGCCCTGTGGTGTAGCGGTGAAAGACGCTGCACTGAGAGGCAGCCACACACAGTTTGTTGTGTATTTAGAAGACTTAAGTTCATTTAATGTTGTATGTATTGAATTAGTCCATCCATTTGCAAAAGTTAACTGAGCGGAAACTGGAGGACGTGCAGTACATCACTGTGAGGGGAAGCGATCTCGCAGCGCTGCGTGTGCTGTGGTCTTGTAGGCTGGCAAGCCAGACCCAGAGTGTCTAGCGATGTGCAATTCGTGGACGATGCATTGGGTCTGGCTTGCCAGGCTAGTGGTCTTAGCCACAGCGACAAGACTGTGTGTGGGGCTGCCTTGGAGTAGTGTCTTTAACTGGTATGCCAGGGGGCCAGCCCGTCTTATATGATTTTATCTATATAATGACTTTTATTCTATCCATCTTATTCTAGTTCATTTAACTTGTTGGTGGATTGACACGTCATGAAATGCATTTGGTCCTGAGCCCCCTCCCCCCGCGATCCCCTACATGTGTCTTACTGTATAGCACTTTGCTCAGCAGGTGAAAAAAAACGGCACTTTATAAATAAAGTTTAATTGAATAAATGTGCCCAACTATGTACGCTGGTGTCAGTGCTAGGTGTCAGTAGCGACTGCATTCTATTTGGCCATAACTTTTCCAGAGCATATAAGAATTCAATGTCAGATTTCAAACACTTGTGAGTGTTTGGAGAGCTCAGCCTAATGGAAACTAAAGGAAAGCCCTTGAGTCAGAATCACGGAGTTCCACGGGTGGAACCCAGTAGTCTTCAAATGCTCTTCAGAAACTCTGATCTGTTTCTACCAAAATAGGTCCTCTGACAGTGGTCTCTTAATCGTACCATGAGTTAAATCCATAACACATGGAGGCATTCAGCTACTACGGCCCTCGATTGCGGAATACTGGAGGCCCTCAGGGCCTTGGAGAAGGTTGATGTTTTTGTGTCAAGACACATTTTTTTGAGCTGGCTTTTAGCTAGGATTCATTTTGTACTGTTCCTTGTTTTGTCCTTGGAAAGCACTGCATGGAAGGTGCTGTATAAGTAAATAAAGTTTGAGTTTGAACATGAACCAACAAGAACCACTGATTGGTCGGTTGCCACTCAAATCACGGCCAATGAAAAACGCATCTTTAGGTCAGATGTCCATGTAAGCCGACTGCCACTTGTTGGTGTCTAGACTACTCTGACTTGTTGGCCTTGGCCTCCTGCATCTTCTCCTGCTCTCTCTGGATCATACACCTTCTCACGATGCTGTCGAAGCTGCACAGGTAGAAGAGGGCGATGATGCGGAACAGACCCATGGTCACGATCTGTAGGGAAGGAGCGAGTCAAGAAGACGGACAGGTTAGGAGACGTCATGGCTTAAAGCTGGGTCACAACATACTGTTTACTTTCGTCACACGATTGCCTCCATAGCCGTGATGCAGCACTGCAAGACGCTATGGCGTGTGGAGGGATTGTGCTGTCTTGGGGAGGTGTGGGCAGGTAGAAAGCACGGTGCTACTTGAGTGTGGGCATTGTGCTGTCTTGGAGGTGTGGGCAGGTAGAGTGAACGGTGTTACTGGAGTGGGGGGATTGAGCTGTCTTGGGGAGGTGTGAGCAGGTAGCACTCCAGCAGCAGTGCGCCTCTTAGTAAACAATAATCTGCGGCCAATTGGCCAAGTTACAGCCGATACCGATATCTTT
>OMKY01208420.1:0-18456 GCA_900302395.1 Bregmaceros cantori
GGGTTCTGTCATGGTCTGCTGCGCGTGGCGTCGCGTGCCGCGCTCATGGTGCGCACCCGTCCCAACTCCGCGACGCGCTCCCGGTGTGCACCCACCCCATCTCCACACCGGTTCCCGATCAGCTGATCACCCGCTGGTTTATAAAGGGCGGCTCGTTCCTGTGACCGGCGTCGGATCGTTGTCTACGCTTCCTGGTCCAACCTGGACATACATCCGCTAACCTGCCTGCCGTCTGCCTGTCTGCCTGCCCGTCTGCCAACCTGTCTGCCTGCCTACCTGTCCGTCTGTCCCCTCGCTGCCCAGCTGGTCCGCCCACATGCCTGGTGATATTTCCCCAATGAACTGACTAAACCCTGAACTCATAAATAAAGAACATAGAGAGAATAGTAAATAAAACTGTGTTCTGCAGCGCATGAGTCCTGTGTCCTTTCTGGTCCCTGACAGGCTAGAGTCAATTCCGACTGGCGACGGCAAATAGTTAAATACATGTAAGTACTTTATGTGATGATTGTTGAATTTTATAATGATGTATTTTATAATTATATATCATAAGAATTTTAACGCCGCCAACTCTAGTGTCCGAAATCCCGGCCGTTGCTGTTGAGTGCACTATAAGGGAGAGCACTAGGGGATAGGGAACGCTGTCGGACACAGCCAGTGCTGTCCCTTAGCGGTGTGGATGACCCCTTCACAGGGTGTAGTGTCGTAAAGGGGAAAAGAAGAAAGGTCCGCTAGTGTCAAGGCCAGGCCCTCGGTGTCTGCCACCCGTTAAGCTGTTCTACAGATGCCAGCTGTAGGGACTGAAGGAGGATTTCCTGTTGTTCCCTGTGTCTGCTGTCAAGACCCAGGCTGAATAATTCTGCTGATGTCATTGTACAAGCTCAGGAGCTCGGGGCCACTCGCCGAAAGAAGAGGTCAACGCTGCGTTTCACTTCAGCCCCTCAGAACATCTTCATGTTCATCCTTTTCTTGAGGCGTTCATCCAGTGTTGTTCTGTTTGGATCGGAGTCCTGTCGATTCCTGAATGTTATGATTATGATACATTTTAAACGTTTGAACATTGATTAATCGCAGGGCCTGAAAACTAAATTATTTTTAAAACGTTCCGTTCCGAACGGTTCAGGCAGGTCTATATTTAACGTTTTCGTTCTCGGAACCGTTCCGCCACCAAAATATTGGTCCTGAACCGGTTCAGAACACAAATATTTTGTTCATTCTTAAAGTTCCTTATATTGAGCAATGTTAAGTTTAGATTTCGTTTTTATACAAAAAAATATTTGGTGGACTTTCAAACTTCAGTGCAACTGTATTAACATGCAAACCGTGTTTTAAACGCCATTCCATTCACTTCCTCACCTGTCCACAAGATGGAGCCCCAGATGCATGGAGCTTGATGACTGAAAAGTGGACAGAAATAGTCTTAAAATATATAGAGAACGAAAAAAACGTTTTAACCGGTTTTGTGGATTTCATAATGTTCCGTTTTTGTTCCAGAACAGTTGAAGAAATCTTTTTTCGTTTCCGCTGCTCATACATTTCTGTGAAATTCTGTTTGTTTTCGGTTTTCGTTCCCTGATTAATCGTGTGATTTATTTTTAGTATTAGTATTTTCTATGTTGTGCTTATTTATACCTATTTATTTTTAGTATTTTGCTGGTATCATATGTGATGTGGTATGGCAGGGCAGGACTTTTAACCTGCATGAACAAAATACAAAAATAATTGTTTAGTAATAGATTAATCTGTTATATATTTTTGACAGTTAATCATCACTCATTTCACAAGCATTGGAAAACATTCCACCCTCATTCATATATTCTTTTTTATTATATTTTGCTTTTAGTCACAGTTTATGTAAGTGTCAGTCAGCTGCAATCCACTACTCCCCCACTGCAGTATAAAAGGATCCCACCAGTCTCAGGTTGACACTGCCCAAATGTCCCCAGGTAAGCTAAATACTAGGGGAGAGCAGTTCATGGTTTAGTCCTTGTAGCCCTATACACTTTGGATTATCTCCTCCTTTGGTGCCGACACCAAAGGCTCTGACAATTTGTTGAGATTCACATACGGGCCGGAATTACTCGAGGGTATGGCCACTAGTGTCAACACCCGCATCTCCAATCATGTCCCACCCCATCTCATCGCACCTCTACCGAAAAAGATGTGAAAATCATACGTGTCATTGTTCACTTGAACTTAATTGTATTAGAGTTGTATTTGAAGGTTATCGAAAGTAATCCCGTTTTCTTTTAAATGCAGTAACATGATTACCTGACTAATTACATTAAAAAAAATAATAATAATCGGAAGTCGGATGAAGAGTCGGGAGGAGAGTCGGGATGAAGAGTCGGGATGCAGAAAAGCCGGAAGGGTTGTGCGAACCCACGACGCTGCTCGGCCCGTGGCCTGGGGGAAGCTCTCTCTAAGCGTTCGGTCACAGCGCGCCCCCTTACATTACAATTTTTAACAAGTAACTTGCAACTGTAAGGGATTTCTGTGTATGATCGAGACACACTCCCTAAGAAACACATCGAAGAGAATATAGAGGTCAGATATTGTGATGAGTACAGAGGCGCTTGTCTCTTGCTGTGACCTTGAGCCATGTATCAAGACTCAAGCTCGGGGATAAAGAGGCACTGGACGGTGCAGCAAGGAAGACATCGTGGTGATGGGAATATTGAGTGCCAGCATAACGACACTTGGAGTCTACTCTAGCTTGGCGACATTGTTGGTGACCGGCAGAGACAGACAATCTGGCTCCCCAATGCAGTGAACTGGTTGGTAGCCGGAAAGAGGACCAGATTACTGCTGACAAGTGCAACTAACATGTGGGTAAGCACTGCCAAAAGTAGAGATTCCAACATGAAGTCATTTAAGAAGAAAAAGAAAAAGTTTGCCGAGTTGTTGCGGTATATACCAAACTCCATCCACAAGCTGTCATCACAAGGTTGTTTAATCAGGGGATGGATCGTAATGTGGTGGGGCCTATCTGCGGCTGGCAAGTCGATAGACAGGGGGGGGTTTGGTATGCCAGAATCGGAACAGAGTATTCATTTAACGGGCAATTTCCCATTGTGTATTACAACTCCACATAGTCCCGTGAAAATTGCACATGACAGACGGGGAGAGAAAGTGACTGACAGAGAGTGGAGAGAGAGCTGATTGGAGCAGAGTTGTTGACACAGTGGAACTGGATCACTTTACGAGCTGTCGAAGAAAGGTTGAGAGTTGTGTATCGCACAGGTGGTGCACACACACACACACACGCACACACAGTTGTTGACGTCACTTCCATCCTGGTTGGAAAAGCCAGTGGGGTGGTGTAAGGTGCTTGGGGCGCAGCGGATGCATTGAACACATGTTCCTGTAGAACATTCTCTTAGTCTCCATCTTATCAAAAGGTTCTTCAACAGCAGGCTAATTGTGGCCCACAGGGCCATATTTTGAATTTTATATTTCAAAGCCTCAAGTAAAAAGAATGCTTGGTGAAGAGCACAGACAACTTGAGTAATAACGAGAGATTCAATCTTTGGACCACATGACTTGAAAATGTAGATTTCTGTTGTTTGTTGTGAAATACATGATGCAGTCTGGTCTTAACAAGGAAGCAAGAGAAGCCAGATTCTGAAACAACTTTCGTGTTCTTTAATATTCTGAAGTGAAATGGGCTTTTTAGGTGAAATACATGATGTTGCCCACCCTCACCCGAAAACTGCCTCCAGCGGCCCCCGGGTAATTTGAGTTCCTGCGGAACAGCCAATTCTCATAACATTTTCTTTGACTTACCTTGATTCCTTGATAAGCTATGGAGATTGTTTGCAGAGTTCCCCGCCGAGCATGCGAGGAGGCTCAAGATGATGCACATGTTCCCTGAGCCCCAACACATGGCACGGGATTCTTTGAAACAATTTGGGCCTCTTTTTAGTTCCAGACCCCGAAAATAGCTCTCAAACTGTGAGGGAGGGAGGACCAAACAATGACACTCTGTGCCTCCTGTACAGGAAAAAAAAAGAAAAATCCCGTGGCAATAAGTATGCAAAATCATACAATGCCGATTGTCTTCGCAGTCTCCTTTTCTTATACAAACAGCTGTTATAAATTTACACTTACTACTCTGTGTGTGTGTTTCCTAAGTAATTCTACAGTGTGAGAGAAGGAGAGGCAGAGAGAGAGAGAGAGAGAAGGAGAGCATTTTATTGAGGAATTGAGGAATTTGTAGAAGTACGGCCAGCAGATGTTTAACCTCAAAGCCCATGTCTGGGTGCTGGTCTAAGATATATTTAGTGAAGCATTGTGAAGGCATTATCGTCAACACAGGAAGCTAACACCTTATTAGCGCTGTATGGAAACTTTGCGACTGCGACCACTGCCAACTTGCAACTTTTCCCAACTTCCACTAGCGTCATGCCTAGGGTCATGCCAGGGCCATGTCTAACATTACGCCAAGTGCGATGGTTGCTGTCTTCCTCATCTTGTCTCCTAGTGCTTTAGTCAACGTGGTATTCTTTTTGTCACATAATACACATTGCAGGTCGGAGGCGTGACACACACACACCCTTTTAATTTAATTGATAGACTTAATTGCTCGCATAAATAATCGCTATTTACAGCCCCACTCTGAAGATAGTGAACTTGGAGTGAAACAAGGCACACACTTGCACAGCGGAAAAGCTGCATCCGGGGACCGGTAGTATCATCTGAGGTGCACCACTGACCGCAAAAACCATCCACACAAGCATGAACAAATGTACGTGAGGCATATGTGGGTGCCGTTATTGGTGCATTTCAACTGCAGTTGACGGACACCCAGTGCAGGCTGACAATGCTTTCCTCCAGGGCGGGTCCCACCCCGCACGTTCCCCATCGGGGGGATCGAGGCTGCATCTTATCCAGTGATGGATAATGTTCCTGGCCAGCAGACCAGGAGCTTGTTGAGCCCCTGCATCCACTGGGTCGGTAATGAGGATAATAATGGCTCTGGCGCCTGTCCTAGGTTGTTGTGGAGTTATCATTTCCCCGCGAAGTGGTCCCCTTCTGCCCTTCCGAACACCATTGACTGGACTTGCGCAGGGTCCCCAGGACTCGGGACCCGCGATTGTATTGGGCTCGGCGTATAACATAATATACTATATGTATATAGTCGATCTGGCAAATATCTCATTGGAAATTATGAGCATTTGATGCTATGGAATAATCGCCAACTGTGTGTGTGTCCACGTGCAGTTTTGCTATTTTACTAACCGTATCATGTCAGAGGTCAGACACATATATCCTAGTTTTGCTTGGCTAGCGGACCACTGATGTAAACACACACACACGGCCACATTGACACCCGGACAAAGTCAACAGATACCACACACATACATGACCACACACACACACCCCCCCTGTGGAGTATGTCAACACGCACACCTACACCACCAAGGAGAAAGGCAACATGCGCACGCTTGGACGCACACACACAGTGTAGCAGATAATGCTGTCAAGAGACAGACAAATATGCACATACCTGTGGTTTCTATGAGGTGTGCGTTAGAGCTCTAGGCTGCTGTAAAATCCTTTTCAAAATGCTCAGGTTACAGTGATGCCTTCACAGCTTACCTCTGCTGCAAACGCCACCATTGTTTGCCTATCCAGTGTTTCTATCAGCTGATGTGTGTGTGTGTGTGTGTGTGTGTGCTTTGTGTGTGGGAGGGAGGGAGGGAGGGGATGGGAGTGTTCGCCCTCCCTCCTTTACAAATGCACATAATCTTAAACACGCAATCACTCGCACACAGACATAACGACCACATTCTGTTTCTAATGTTTAATATATTACTTTGGTCGGTAGTTCCGGTAAAAATTCTAGGCTGAATATCACTTCCGGTTGTGTTACATTGCTGTGTTCTGGCTCATTTTTGAATGTTTTCTGACTCATTTTTTATCTTGAACTAACCTATTGCGTTATTTTAAAAGGATGTACTTGCAATGTGCTATTCCAGAGCCAAATGACCTATCTGCGCACAAACGCACGACATCCTGTGTATATGGAATTGTCAAAAATATGACATTTGGCATATTAAAAAAAATAAAACTATTTTAGAAGCGTGGAAAAAAAAATGCAATAGCCATGTTTAATCGAATTATTAGTTTGAAACTGCAATTTTAATCCCGCCGAAGAAGTTGCATGGATGTGATGTCCGCGACTGCTCAACTTCCCCGATGCTCCACCACCACCAGTACCGCCCATGAGCGGATAATCGGAGTCTGCCCAGGCTCCCTCGCACACCATATCACAGGGCATTTTAATTACATAGCTATCCGATCAAACGCTAACCCTCCGAAAAAGAGGCTGTCGGAGGGGGATTGGAGCTCTCCTTTATAAGAACACAGAAATTACTGGACCCATTCGATCACCTCCCGAACTGACTTAATGGGCCGCAAATCGCATGGCCAGGAGTGGACCTCCCCTCAGGCGCGTCTCTGCGGCAGAGAGGAGGCCCACTCCTGTCCCTACCCTATGAGCTCTGAAAAAATTGTAATTGCGGCCTGCACGGCGGATATCTGCAGAGAATATCTTGCCGTGCCAAATGTTCGAATCGTTTTCATTGCCGTGTAACGCACACACACGTGCATTTTCCATCGGGGGTGCATTTTCACCGGAACGCTGCCCGCTGATTTCTCTGCGGTTTCTTGTGTCACGAACACAATTATGTGCACACACATACGTGTGTGTGTAAAATTTCAACATTGTATACCATGTAAATAGGCCCAATAGGCATTATTATCGAGTTTTGGCCATTAGTTGAAATATTTTCGCTAATACTATACTGTACTATTTATGTACTGTGCTATTTATTGTACCAGACCAACGAAGAAGAATTTGCTATGTCACAAATTCCACAATTTCAAAACAAACAGAGTTCTGGGAGGACTTCAAAATGCCCACTGGCGGCACATATTGTGAAGCAACCACTAAACGACCAGAATAGAGTTTTAAATGGTCTACTATGACTTCCCATGCCTATTATAAACAAAGAAAACCCATGATTTTATATGTCACCTCACCTTTAATAATAATAATAATAATGATGATTATCTTAAAAAAGCACTGCTTACACTCTGTTTAATTTAGAACAACCCAGACCTGCTCCTGTATCACATTTCACAAATGTAAATGTTTTAAATGCTTATTTAATTCCAAACAAATAAATATTTGACAGCAGCAGAGGTGTTTTCACTTATGCCCTAAGATCTGCCACTGGAAAAAAGAACAAAAACTGTGCAGGCCGGTGTCTCACAACTCTTCCACAACAGTCCTTGCTGCCATTACTCTTATTGAAGCAAGGCGTTTTATTTTTAAACCGTTGATTGAATAAAGTTAAGACGTTGCAGCCCCAGTTGCATCTCCATGAATGCCACATGCTCGTCCACTTCACTGCAAACAAGAGAGAAAAACACACACACGTTTGTTTAGAAGAAATAAGGAAATGCGCTTAAATGTGGAACACTCGGCCTCGAGAAATTTGGGGGCGTGTTGCAGTCTGGTTAAAGTTAATACGTTAATGGACACGTTTCGTAAACATTTTGTCGTTAGTAATGCCATTTCGTTTTATTACAACTTGCCCATTTATTGACGTTTATTAGCCGCAATAAAAACAGATTTAGACCCCCGAACCCAATGGCTAGAGTTGCCAAAAGCACTTTGACTAACCCTCATAAACATTACAATAAAAAGGCACTAAACTGACATCACAGCTCCCAATAGACACCATACATCTCAGTAGTTGTTGGAGAAACGATGGCGTTAATCAGGCCTTTTCAGCACGTATCTCACATTTTCGGTGTTGCATTGGCTTTTATATGCTCAATACGAGACGCCTTGCTTTTATTGTGCTCAAATTAACTTACAATGAGTCCCATTGAGTCGACTCATCTAATTAAAACAGCTGTTTCACTCGACGTTTCTCAGACTGTGTTCATTATCACGTCATAACCCTGTGGTAGCATGACGTCAACATATAGGATGTAATGTTATCACAACCATTTTCCAAACAACCTAGAGTTAGGGAAACGACTCTTTCAGTGCTGAAAATTTTAACACTAAGAAAATTTGCACTGGTGTTTGATTAAATTAAATCTAACACTATAGCATATAATTAAAAGAACAGGATATCCACATTGGAGAAAAAAAAGTGATATCAATTTTCTTCTTTGGCAGTGATTATGTCCTTCCTGTAAGATGTCTGTAGGAGTCTGCAGGGCTGAAAATGTTAAAGAAAGAAGATTGACAGCATACAACTGCTCTCCCACCGAGGAACTAACCAATAACAAAGGATATCTACATATCCACTATATAAAAACTGCACATACATGAATCATATAAATTGTCTATATTGTCGGTGCAGGGTCACTGCTGAGTACTACAAATACAAAAAAATGACACAAGGCTGAGACCAAAGAGAGATGATTCAAGTCGAGTATGCTACCGCTGCGCTATACAAGCTGATGCAAAGATGCAGACAACCTTAAGTTCCTGCCGGCGGCGCGTCCGCCATGCTTTAATTCCGAAACATCCCAAACGCGATCGGAAACGTTCGGAAATTACACCGCCAGTCAAAAATGGCATTGGCCGTTTGGGAGACTAAATGGGCCTCAGGCGCAGCTGCGGAAGAACACGGCCACGCTTGACATCACTACGGAGAACGGGGATCTTTCACCCGTTAACATCAAATCAAACTTTATTTATATAGCACTTTTCATGCAGGCTACCGAAATGCAACAACATGCTCAACTTTTTCAGTTATCTAGGGGACAAACCAATGCGGCTGAAAACATAACATGCTCCACACGCTCCACCTCAGCGCAGGTAAATATCAATCTATTGCCTATGGTTATTGGCTGACTTTAACTGTCGGTTCAGTCACCGTGTACATAATATAAATATATCATTAACATGATAATTATGAATTTAAAATACTCATAATGACTGCATTGTGCAGCGTAAATTCACTTTCTAATATAATTTCCAAAATTAAACACTTCAGGAAGTGCCTAAAGCCCTACGCAGAGAGGAAGCGGTGGGTCCCCAGTGAAAGGTCATCCACAGACTACGGTCAGCGGACCTGACAGGGCATCAGCCCGCTCTAGCTCACCCTTTACCATAGCTTCTCCCTGTTCTCTTACACTCTTTCTGCTAACCTCTGACCCACACGGCTCTGTCTGACAATGTGTGTGTACGTCCTGAGCTAAAGACCAGTTTACGTGTGAAAAATGTAAGGAATCATCTTGTCTCAGCTGATCTCAACTCCAAATTACTCATAGATCTGGTTACATGTTGTTCTGGACCAATGGGATGGCTACATTTACTCTTGTCAAAGGACAAGTCCTTTTTTATTTTTATTTATTTTTTTCATTTTGCCATATGCAAATTATGCTATTTGCTAGTCTTGTATACAACGTTATTTGTTTCAAGCATTTGCCAACTCAGCTTATTCTAATTACCACAGCTCCTCAGTCAGGCCAATTAGTTGATAACTTACAACAACTGTCCAGAAGCTACACCCGGCAGAAATGTTACTTTTGCCAGTGCTTTTACTACTACTTTATACAATTATTCACCTGGGGCAGAAGCAAATAATCTCCTGCGAAAACAGGTTGTGCTACATTTACACGTTACAGCAAAAGGTTATAAATTAGGCTCACATTTTTTTCAGACAAGGGAATGCTTATAAAACGTCATGCAATTCCGTATTCCATCTGAATTTACTGCATAAAATATCACAGTGAATTACTATTTTGTTCTCAGGTGACTGTAACCTGATTCACTGAAGTCTGTTAGTGCAGACTGCATCACCACTGGTGTAGAATTAATACATTTTCCAGAAAAAAACAAACTGAAGAGTGAAGACCATGTTACAACATGCTGATGAGAGTTGTGGCAGCAAGGCTGTGTTTAAGACACAAAAAAGTTCTAATGAGCAACAATTCAGCCACAGCTGAGTCAAATTATTCATCAAGCAGGTGTCAGGCAGACTGTGGAGCAAATTACATCGTCTTCATTGGGTTTCCATGGGATTGTGCACTCATTAACATTGAGCACTGTAGCTAGAAAGACTTAGCCGGCGCTTAGCCCAGAGATTCACTGGACCTTAACTGGCAGAGAATATTGCTTTAATTGGGAATAAACATCAGGCAGTTTTAGCCTCGGAGAATCTAGTCACATCATGTCCAGAGGATTCCAGAGTGGTCACGTCCGCTGTGTCTGCGGACCAGGGCTTTGAACCCAATCTGTTCGTTCTGAACAAAAACTGAATTATAACGTTTACGGTCATGAGTTCCACCAATAAATTGACGTTCCCGAACCGGTTAGAACAAAAAAATATTGTTCCCGGAACGGTTCATTTCGATCTTGTCAGCTGTCAAGCATCACTTCCGTCGCCGGGCACGGTTGGGAAGGGAAGGTGCACGGCGGCAGAGACTGGTGAAGCAGTGGACAGCTATGGGACAGACCGGGCTGTGTTTCAACAAAAACTTTGAGGAACGAAATGAAAATGGTATTAACAGGTTACCATTATTTTGTGTTTCTGTTTCAGAACATTAAAAAATAATGTTTAATGTTGTGTTCCTTGGACCAGTTCAAAGCCCTGCTGCGGACAAACACCAGTAACACCCCACCACTCCAATCCTATACTATGCTTTGGCCTCCACCAGTCAGAGGTCCACATTCAACATCCATCAGTAATTTATTTCCAGAGGGAAATTTGTCTTTGAGGTGTAGGCGGAAGCACACAATTAAAGGACAGGAGCCTGTGTCTGAAATCGCTCCCTACTTGCTATAGAGGGTGCACCCTACACCAAATAAGAAGAATCTCTTCTTTTCCCAATACATTCAAAAGCATTAGGCAATGATAACCTATATTAATAACATTATTACCACTTTTTTTTAAGTTGCTACCTTGTTGATAACGTATCTTGTCATACAGGTTATAACTCCTGCCTTGCATGGTATCCCACTATATTGTCTACCAGAATTAAAAAAAAAAATCCTGCAATGATTCATCGATTAATTAGATGTCACGGGTGAAAACAGAACAAACATTTCCACCCAGCTGTGATGCACAGGTGTTTTATATAGGTTTTTATAACATCATATGCTCAGCCTGAACCATCCTTGCACAGAGCTGGGCTTAAGGGAGCTCTGATTGGCACAAAGTCTTTTAATCAGGACATTGATTCGTCATGCTTTAGTCTCCAGACCCATGGGCACTCAACGCATGAGGACTAGCTTGGTTAAAAACACGTGTGTAAATAATTTCCAAAATGCCAGCCAAATAGCCAGCCCCTGAATGTTAGGCTGATGAATCTAACATGTAAATGGTAGTGCACAATGTCAGTATGAAGGAGTGGTTCAAGAAATAAACAAAGAAATAATACAAGGGATATATGGTAAATCATTTCCCTTTGCGATCAATAAAGTATTCTGATTCTGATGGTGGATACCCATATTTTGTTTTTGGTGTCCAAATTTGAAGTGAGTTTGCAAGTACACAATCAAGTGCATTCAAAATCTCCCACAATGCAGCACAAGCTGTAGTGTTCAACAAATGGTCACTACTCTACCCTATAGACGAGTTTACACGCGAAACACTGGGGGGAGTCATTTTGTCCTGTGCTTCTGCAGGTCACTTCCGGTGCCTATATGTATGTATATAAAGTCTGGTAGAATGCTGCGAGACGTGGACACAAAAACACACAAAACGCACACCAATTCAAAAGCCGACCACTAGATGTCGGTAGTTACACTCCGACATCACAGATCTGCACAATAACATTTGGGTGAGGAATAGCACACCGCAAGTTACCACCACAATTTTTAAATAACCCTGTAGGTGTGTTCTCCCACCGAATAGACATGGAAAAATTGCCAAATACACGGCAAGTAAATGAGACCGGAAGTGACGTTTAGAGACCGGAAGTACCCCCAAATGCGTCTATTTTCCACACTGTATGGCAGTCATGCCATATATGCTAATTGCTAATAATAAAAAAACAAAACAGGAAAGTGGCGGGCAACACTGATCGGCAGCAGTGATACCACAGTGTTATGAATGTAAATAGGGCTCTTACACCAATGACCTCACGGCTTGTCTTTGGCTTAGCAGCGGCGGCCATGTTGGATCCGGCGCGCTGTTAGTTTGTCCACCGCCGCCAGGCCGTGACGTCACATGCAATAGCCTCATTGCTGCTCTTTCAATTACATTCTGTTGAATTTTTCAATGTTCAACAGAAATATCATTGTTAATATTATTTGGCATTTTCACATTGTTGCTTTTTCTCCCTTAAGCGGATTTGATTCGCTATTTGTGTAAATGTTGAATTATTACATTTTATATATTTTTTAAATGTCATAGAAGCACGATACATATAAAGCACATTGCATATAATATATATAATAGCCACGTTTTGTGCTGAAATCGATAAAAATAATACATTAACAATATAATCAAATGTATTCAGTTGAAACTGCAATAATTTTAATCGAAGAAGTTGTTTCCGTGTGAAGTCCGCTGACTGCCCCAGCGCCGGTTGGTGTTGGTTTGGATACCTATTGTGTTTAAATGCTCTGTGATGTGCGATGATCCGGTCATGATGTGTGGGTTAGTTTAGATTTAAGGGTAGGAGTCTAGGGTTGAGGTTGGGGGTTATGGTTAGTAGTATGAAGTGGGAGTTTAGGGTTAAGTTTAGGCGTTATGGTTAGTGTTAGGTTAGGACTTAGTGGCTAGGGTTTTGGAGGGCAAAACAGAATGAGAATGGACAATGAAACACCCTGTGTCTTGGCAGACAGTGCTGTGGGTGTGTCTCTGACATCACAATGCTGTGTCTTGGCAGACAGTGCTGTGGGTGTGTCTCTGACATCACAATGCAGTTATGGAACTGGATGACACAGCATGTCACAGAGTGTAAAGTGTGCATAGAATTTCCCCTAGAAATGCGAACCGCTACAGCTTGATCGTTTTGGTGAATCGCACAGTACATTATACGATACGACAGAGGTATCTGATCCAACGCCAACCCACCACCGCTTCTGTAAGCCGTGAGAAGAGATAGAGGGAGAGAGAGAGAGATCTGGGGGAATGAGGCAGGCGCGCTTTAGCGTATCGAATCATCGTATTTATGTACTGTATTTATTGTACCAGACCACTGTGTGACATCACAAAGTGAGGGATTTCAATACGAACTTCTGGGGGGACCTAAAAATGCCCACATGAGGCAAATATTGTAAAGCAACCACAAAACGTACAGAATACAGTTTTAAATGCTCTACTATGACCCCCTATGTTGAGTATAAACAAATAAACCCTTTCAAAAAACATTTTTTTCTTTTTACCTTTTTCTTTTTACAATTTCACCCTCATTACACAACTTTAACCAAGTCAACTCATAGTCAACATACTTCTATAATAGCTTATAATATACACATACCTCTGTCCAACCATTGATATGACTATGTGACAGTGATGACGTCCATTAACAGAGTCTAGCGTCCGAAAATGAGGCAATATAAGTGAGTGCCCTATGTAGTCAGTAGGGAATAGGTGAGCCATTTCGGGGAAGGACTTTTCAGTTTTTAATCAGTTGGTGCGAAGCTGGCACACTGACCCTGATTATTCACAGGAGTCCCCTATGCCCAGAGGCAATAAAAAACACATTAGACATGGTCAGAGTTTATGCTGTCCGCACGCGAGCATGGTCCATCGCTTTCTATGGACGGCACCAAGCAATTCGTCCTGCTTGCTGGCCATTTGTTTCTCCCCGTGAATATATGGTTGTTGTTTTTTGTGTATTATTTGTGGCCCATTCAGGCCATTTTCAGCTTTATTCAGGATTGGCATGAAACAGGTGAAGAAGGGGGAGGAGACATGCGGCAAAGCCGTGAGTGAGGAGAGGCCAATCCACGTCTCTCCGCACCATTATGGTATATAGAGTTGGAGGACATAAAGAGGCATGTTGACTATGTTCCCTGTTATTTGTATGGGGCTGGGGAACATGGAAGCATCTTTTAGGAAAGGATCTTATGTTGCATGTACAGCATTGGCCGCGATTAGAATTTATTTTAATTTTTTTACATAAAGGAATGATTATAAAAGTAAACTATTTGGCCGTTATTCGGGCCAAATGTAATCTGTAATTGAAATAGTATTTAATTGTATGAATTGTAATCTGCATTGCAGATTTCATAAAATACTGTTGTGTTTTTATTAATTTGCAAACAGTCAACATTTAAAGCAATTCTTGCACAGCTAAGTCAATGTCATTCTGTGAATGTGTTTGTATGTTGTTTGTTTGCGAAGGACAATCTGTTTTTTGTTTATTTTATGTATGGATACATGCAACATGGTACTGTTTTTGTATATTAAACAATGGATAAGTCACTTTTATGGGGGATCCTTTTAGCATAATGGGCCCTATGGTGGGAGGTTTGCACTCTTGGAGTGTTTCTAGTTTCTAAAATGGCTTTCGTATGCGTCTATTAAATGAAACAGACAACTGTAAAGTAAACGACAATCGAAAGCTCTAGGGCCTATGTATCTGCACATCTTGCTCCAAATGTGTTCACTAATCCACAAGACACACACACATACGCAGACACACACATAACACGGGTAGCCGTGTTGTAAACACCAGTGAGCCACATCAATCCCACCAGATCGTCGCACGAACACACGGATATTGTAGCGCGGGGGTTGACGCCGTCCTGTTTACGACGAACATCAATCCTGGGATACGATATCACCTGGGAACCATATGGGGCCCCCAAGTGGTGTTACTGCAGCATGCGTCCTTCCAGCTCTTAGGCTTACTCCAACCATCAGAGCAATGAAAGAATTGAATAAACAAAAAATAATTTAAAAATGAAAATGGGGAATATCAGTTATAACCCCAGTGAATTATTTTGATCATCAATCTGCCATTTTTACAGAGAATGATTCAATTAATCTCTTAATTTTTTCTTTTAAAATAGTAACGATTAACCTAAAATTAAACATTGCAAATGTTTGTTGTCATTATTTTCACTTATTGCAGATTGTGCACTAACATTTAGTGTTAGCATAGAAGAGGTTACGCATTGGTGTTAGCTTATAATATTGTTTTTTTCACCCAAGCATGCTTTATTGTTATCATTATTTTGTTGTTCATGTTGTCATGGGGGTCAACGGCGGGGCCATGACCAATGGTGACTGGAACATTCACACGTTTGAACAGAGGACCGACCTGCCAATTAAATGATTAAGTTCAGCTGTTCCAGTTCCAGAAAGTAAAAGTCCTGCCATGTTTTAGCTCTACCCGTGCACTGTAAACAGGCACAACAAACGACTGCTGCTAATTAGTGTCAGTCAGGTTGATCTACTAATCAATGACAACAACTGTTTGCAGTAAACAGGTAGATGTAAAATGTGGCAGGACTTTCTGGAAGTGGGTATGCACTGATCAATAATTTCTGTTAAAAACTAAAATGAATGTAAATTAAACTTAACATGTAAACTAAGATTAACGTTGCTTACTCTAAGCGCCACTCACACACACCATACCTGGTACTCATACCACACACCATACCTGGTACTCATATCACGTGTAACGAGGGTGAAATGGTAATCGAGTATACTAACACAGCATTTGTTCAGACAGTTACTGTGACTGCTTATATATGCTTATGTATGCTGCTCATGGTGTTTTCATGGTGTCATGGCTCTCCACTCCTGCTGCTCCTGTTGCATACTGGGAACTCCACCCGCCTACGTCATGTGCTTCTTTCTTATCCAATCATATTGCGCTGTGTCATTCTATTGCAGCAACCCCCGGTCCGTTTCACACCCGCTACACTCTCCCCTGTTTTTGAATCACACATACCTCCCCTCTTTCGGAGACTCAGACTCCGCCCCCCTACTCGCCATGCTATGCCGACTACCTCGGGTCATACCGCACTCTCCAGCTAGGTGGCATTATCAAGTACCTATTCAAGGCTCTGTATGCGTGCACCAATGTAACGAGACTGTCGGTACAATCACTGTCTTTGCATACTCGATTACAATTTCACCCTCATTACACACACTTAACCGCTTACCACTGAAAACTCATACTGAAATATGTTCTTCCCTGATCCCTGAGTCGATACGTAGCTATGTTAGCTTAGCCCTATGGACTCAAAAAGGGGGCAGTAAGTCAGTAAATATATAGTGCTCCTCACAGACAGAGGTCAGAGAGCGCTTTACATGGAAAGTAATGAGGCAGGTACATTATCAACAGATAAAAACAAATAACAAAAATGCAAGAAAGAAAAACACAGCAGTTAAAAGTACAGTATAAATAAGAACCAAAATACACAAGTACAATAAAATTAAGACTAAAATACTAAAACATAGAAGCAACTATAATCACTTCCAAAATGTCTTATTACCTGCGCCGGCTCCGCCGAGACAATCCCTATGACTATAATCCCGCTTATCACCAAGAGCGTGCTCGCCTACCACTTGTGACAAGTGATTACATTTTGGTGCATTTCTGTAGCCTATAAGTAACATAATAGCGTCTAGATGTTTTGGCATCAGTGTCCCCATGGCCTTGGCACAGGTTTGCACTCTCTGAGTGGTTCTTGTTTAAATCTGGTATGGTAGTTGCTACACGACTGACGTTTTTAAGTTCAATGCAGCAATTCTTAGTTGCTTCTAGTGTATCTTTGATATCTATCAATCAGGGAAAAACATATGAACTAAAACTAAAAGAAAAACATGTAAACTAAAACATGAAATGTAAAACAAACTAGCAAAAACAACCCCTACTGAAAACTCCTTGACACGCGTTTACAAATGCAACCCTTTCTATGAATTTCCCTTTACGGCAGTCTTGTGTGTCTTATGTCAGTCGTTGTGTGTTTTTATCCGACCCCTGGTTCAAAAATAAACAAAACTGTTTCTATAAGGTTTCGTTAACAAGCCGCCGAGTTGAACCCTGGCAAGCACCTTGTCCTTCTGGCAGGCACAGATTGGTAGGAAATTATTTTATTTGGTCTATTGAAATGAATTTCACTGAGCCGGTACATCGTAAACTACTTCTAATGCAGTCCAGTGGACTGATATGGGCTGCAAACTGCGTTTACAGGATTCACAATAAACTTTTGAAAACACTGAAGCCTCGTTGGAAAAAACGGAGAATGTGAAATGTTGCTGTTCTTTCTCTTTCTTCTCTGGGTGGCAGACAGCCCTCTGTGTTTGTGCAATGGTAAGGCTGTCACTCATGCTTCATTCCAGAGTTGGATGAAGTAAACGTACAGTCCAAAAGTAAAAGACTGTTCCAATTTGCGCACTTCCCGAAGTGCACTCCACTTCGTGCACTAGGTACACTATGCCGGTCCAACACTGATTTACTCCCCGGGGGAAACCCCATGATGCACCACCCTCAACGTCCCACCCATTCACTTAGGACTGGCATCCAATCTAGAGGTGGCATACCCGCCAAAAAACAACAACAACAACAAGCAATTTATTGATATACTAGATTTACAGTATGGCGTTATATTTAAACATGTGTTTCTTATTGCACTAGATAAAGAGTGCATGAATTTTCGGCAGTTCCAAATAGAAAAAGTAACCTCATATGTCAATTTTGATTCCTATCATAGTACTGTGACAGTTCACTATGAAATGAATAGGATGCAGATGAAGATGTTGGTGTTGACGCCGCCACAACATTGTCTGCACCCACTGCTCCGTCTTTGGTCGCCATCCCGTTTTGAAAATGTTGCCGGTGTCGTCACTTCCACTATATAGGCCAAAAGGGCGTCCAAGGAGTGCGCAAAGTGTCCATCATCCCACACTTGGTTGATATTCTGACACCATCCAGGTACTTTGGCACAGTTATTTTTTGGGTGTGAGCGCCGTTTTTGATTTTTTTGATTGCTATTGAGAGAGATGGTGACAGGATTAAATCGGAAACTGGGATGAAGAGTCGGGGGGGAGACATTGCTTAAAAAAACGGACATGGTATGCTGCTTGGCCTGTGGGACGCGCTGTCTTACCACTCTGCCACTGCGCCCCCCCATTTTGCTACTTTTCAATTGGAACAGCACTATGCAGTATGCATTCAAACAAAAAATTTCGAAGTGTGCAAAGATCCAGACCCATATTTCTGCCAGTGGTTGCTTCCAGCTTGGCACCGTCAACCACTCATCACTTCATTGATGAGCTGCCAGAGTTGGTGGCCAAAATCCTCAATAGGTTGATTCATACATTCAGAAACAGCTGATGCATTGGAAATCATAATTGCAACTCTTGGAACATGTTAAATTGTTACTTTTTTTTTTTTTACAGCAAAAAGTTAAAAAAAAACAGCATACTTAATTAAAAAAAGTTCCAATGATTTACAATTAATACAATTCAGGGTGGTTTCAGGTTGTATTATGTATCAGGTGAATATATA
>OMKY01208421.1:0-24183 GCA_900302395.1 Bregmaceros cantori
ATTTCTTGCCAATTTAAAGTTAATTTACCTTTCACTATTGCTTCAAGCCAGATTTTCAGATACCGTAGCGTTTCAGCTGCGGGTTTGTCATTACTTCTATTTATGGTTTTTAGAAAGGTTAATCTGAAAATGTGAACGCATCCATCTTTTGGTGCACAAATGAGAGATTGTTCTTGGTTCATTGTTTGACTACTGTCGTCTCGGGGCCCAAACGCTGTTGCAACAGCCCTTCCAAATTGCAACAGAAACATGTTGACGTTTTGACACAGACAATTTGGGCGCCGTGAAAGAAGTAGGTCGGGCCCGTGTCGGAAGCTTCAGTTGGCCCTGGGGCCGGCGCCGACTCTATGCCATCTGTGAAATCATGATGACAGTCAGATCCCTCCCAGCATGCTTCCACGACATGCAATGGATGAAATAATTCATCTATTTAAATGGTAAAAAAATATATTAAACATAAATATTAAACGATTGTGCTTTAAATGTGGCTTACAGGCAGTTTTAAATGTAAAATCAACAAGCTGTTTTCAGCTTTTAATCTGGTACAAAAGTTGTTTGGTTTGAGTCTGACACGATTTTAAACATATGCTGGAATACTGACGCTGTTGTGAAAAAATGAATTTGGTAATTACCTGCGTCGGGGCGAAGCAGGTTGTGTTTTTGGTCATGTTGGTTCGTCCCCTCACTCCCCTGTATAACCGAAAAGTTCAGCACGGACCTGAATGAAATTTTGCACAGTTGTTGGAAATAACAAAAGAAAGAAGTGATTACATTTTGGTGCATTTATGTAGCCTATAAGTAACATAATAGTCATACTTCATTATTATTAACGGGTGAACGATCCTCACTCTCCATAGTGACGTCAAGCTGCGTGGCCGCGACTCCCGTGCCTGCACCAAGCAACATAATCGTACTTAATCACCAACACGTCATCCACGTGTCGCACATCACTAGACGTTATGCTATGCAAAGTCGTGCAATTCGTGGACAATGCGTTGGTTCTGTCTCGCCAGTCTACTACTCTACCAGCACTTGCATTGATAATGGGTTGCCACACATACTGCTAGCACTAAAAGTACTATTTTTTTGTACCACTACGGCGCAGGTTTGCAATCTCTGATTGCTTCTAGTTTTGTTATCTTAATGTCAGTGGACCTGGTGCGACTGGATCAGCTGTCCACTAAGGGCGCCATGTAGCACATGCTGTGGGCGTAACGCTGAACGTACACACAATTTCATACTCGTATTTGATACAGAATAATGTCATCATGACTTATGCGATCGCTGTGCAGGCTGAAATAGCTAAGTACTGGGAGTCGGAACAGACGCACATAGTCCACCCACTGACCCACCACGGACTGCCCTGTAAATAGCCCCTTTTGGATTTAATTGACCTGCTCATAATAATATTTAATAATAATTGTCTGTGAACTTGTATCATTGACAATGGCCATAAACTTTATTCTGATTTTCTGATTCTGATCTAAAATCGCTTCCCCGTCCCTGCCAGAAGTACGTACACCTATACGGAACCCCAGATCTACACGCAGAACAGCGGTGGCAGCTACTTCGACACACCCACGCCCGGCGCCTCCCACGGGATCAGCAACAACGGAGGCAGCAACAACAACGGCGCCGATGGCAGCGGGAACGGCGTGATGGCCATGGGGCTGGCTGGGGGGCAGGTCATTGATGGGAGCTCGGCGGCCTACCTCATTGACGGCTCCACCCCACACGCTTCCAGCCAGTCCACACGCGCCTCCCCGGCCACTGTGAGTGTATGGACAACCCTTTTCTTTTTGCTAGATCTTTTCCTGTTAGTGTTGTAGATTGGCCAAATATGGGTGCAACAATTCAAAACAGTTCTTATTGGACATATTTACAAAATGAAAAGACAATGCAGCAGACGCTGTATTAAAAAAGGAGGCAGTCCAGGGGGTCCGCGTTGGCCAAGTGGTTTTGGACGCCGCACCTAACGCGACCCCACTCATGTTAGTGGCGCTGTGTCTACCGCAGTTTCGCGAGCTCGACTACGCTCGTCGACTTGTCTGCAATGTCTACCTCGATCTCTTCAACCCAGTTTCCGACTAATCCTATCCAATAAAGATGGAAAAATGGCGCTGATGCCGTAAAAAATAACTTTAAAAAGAAAAAAAGGAGCCAGTCCTTAAGGCCAGTCCAATAGAGTTCAGAAAGCTTTGACCCATGAACCTGGTCTGAAGTTAACAGTGAGTGCAACGCGAAGGTCCATGAGTCTGAACTTCACCAACATGACCACAATATATACATTAGCTAAAAGTGAGCACTATGTGGATGTCACATTTTTCTTTTGTTATTCCTTTTAAACCCAAGTAAGGGATTTTGCAGACTTCCACAGACATCCTGAAAAGAAAACATACTTTCTGCATCACGTCAACAGACATATTTTTATAATGTAGAACATTCTTATCACAGTTTTTCATAGAAAGTAGGGATCCTCTTCCTAACATTTTAAGTTATTCAGATACAATTTGTGGGCATTATTTGGTTGACCTTTTTTGTTTTAACTTAGTTGGCATAGAAAGAAGCTAATACACACCTAACTAGCATTTTAGAAAGACAAAATACAAGACAAACAGACACAAAGGGGAGAGGAACGAACAGAAAAGGACCTATGTATTAGGAACAGCATCTCTGTTAGATGTGCTACTTTCAGCGTCAAGTGCATTGAAGATAGGTGTCCAAGTCTGGTAGAAAGGGGTGTCTGCTAGAAAGCCCTCCAATAATATCCTGTTAACTAATATCTTATTAACTAAGTTAGGCTTAAAAAATGCATGCTGCCAACCAACAAAGGAAGGAGCATGGGTATCTTTCCACTGTGTCTAACAAGTAGTGTAGAGAACATTAGTACTCGGCACAGCAGGTTTATGTCATTGTTATGTTGCGTGACACAAAATGAAGCTACTGAAGGTAGCTCTTCATAATAATGTTTGCTTCTGAAGTGTGCATAGACGATGAACAAATCATTTGTAAATAAAAAGGCATGTTGAAGTAAGCAGTTGTACATAATAAAGTGTTTTCAACTTTCCACGTAATATTAATGAATGCAAGAAGCTTGGCAAATGATTTGCAAACATGAAAATATAATAATGATGACCAACTTACAAATTATGATATTATTACACAACGTTTGTAAATGTTAGTTTGTCATTAGTTCATGATTGGTTCATTGTTTATGTTTTATGAACCAACAATATTATAAAGTGCTACCTCATTAAATGATCAAAAGGGAATTAAGCAAGCATTGGAAATATGAAATATACGGAATATAGGGTGGATTGCCTTAATGCAGGCCTCTTCCTAATGTGGGATCTCTAAGCTCCAGTGGCTCTGGCTCCTCCCTAAACGAGTGAATGTTGAAACTATGGCAAAAGCAAACTTATGGTAATGTGTCTAACCTTAAGTTCAACGGTTCAACACTACATTTCCCTGGGCCACAATAGGCAACGGTCTGTCCCACATTAGGAAGTTGCAAAAAATGGCCAACATTAGAGCAATCCACCCTACTTGAATACGCTTTCCAATAAGGTGGTCAATGTCAGACAGAACACAATTTTGCAGCAGAGATTGAAAAAAAAAAAAATTGTTAATTTTTCTGCCTGGTGATTTTTTTTTTGTCTCATAATGCCGACTGAATGTTTATTAGTATGTCTTATTGATTGACTTCACGAGGCTGCCTGTGTTTATTTTGTGTGTTGTGTTTGTTGTCTTGTGTTCACTCAGATTGAAATGGCGATCGAGACGCTCCAAAAGACCGAGGGTCTGTCCAGTCAGAGAAGCTCGCTACTCAACAGCCATGTAAGTTTGCATTTGTATTGGACAGACATGTGCACTCACACGACACACAAAACGTAGCACCATTCTTCACCTTCATTGACAGGCTTAATGTGAAAGGGGGTGAGGGGGAAGAGCAGGGGAGCAGACCTGCAGCATACATGCCGGAGACGGGAATCGCTCTCACGACAGCTGCGTGCACTGTGAGACTTAGCCACAGTCACAGGAGTGACTACACAAGCTGCTGCATCTTTAAAGGGGAGGTAACGTCAAAATCATGTTTTAAAGGGGGTCATGGTAGACCATTTAAAACTGTATTCCGTTCATTTTGTGGTTGCTTTACAGCCTTACGTGGCCATTCGCACAGAACCCAGAATTGATGACGTCCCACAACTTTTCGCAGCAAGAAATCTTCCATTGACCTCATGTATGCACATTATCGCCCCCTGACAGTATTAGCGTTGCACTGCCGTTAAACTATTCAACTAATGACCAAACCTCGATGATATAGTATGTTGTTTTTTTTTACATGGCAAGCAATGTGGAAATATTGCACGTTCACGTATGTACGTGCACATTTTTGTGTTTGTCGGTAACTATCACACTAGAAAGCATTGGGGTCCTCCCAAGATCCCCCAATCAACATGTACGAGTGACTTGTGTTACACGCGTATGTAAGATTCAAACATTTTTGCATGGATAGACTTCATCCACCGGTGGGAGTCCACTGCAGATTCCACCGCGGATGCCGCCCAGAAGCCCCACTGCGGCCACCACAAATAGGTTCGCTGAGGCTCCTTGGCCACCGCAAAGCTCCTAGTCGCCCCGAGCAGCAAATCCGAGGATGTGGGAGAAATGTACCTTTTTTTTTATTTTGTCCCCAAACATGGCTGTTACAAATTGGGAGACTTTCTAGCCTTTTAACGGCTAGCCTTTGTCATATTTATGACAATTTCATACACAATTTAATGCAACTCTTTGGATGTACATGGCAACGTCTTGTCTGTTTGAGGCGCTTTCAATGAAGTTGTTGAGAACTGTGGTGGCCCACCCCACTCCCGCCCCCATTCTACTCTCCACCGTTGGAACAAAGGGCCCCCTCCGCCCTGCCCACTGGGTCAGAGTAAAGCAGCAGGCTACCTTCACCCAGGGTGCTTGGAAACATTCCACGCCAGGCATAGAATTTGTCCACAGTCTATTTCTCTTTTTCTCTCTCACTCTCACCTTTTCTCTCTCTCTCCCAGCTCTCTCTCTCTCTCTCTCCGGCTTTCTCTCCTTTTCTCTCGTGCTCTCTCCCATGTATTTAAGAAAATCGTCACTCATTTATTCCATCCTTGCTGTTTTGCTAATGTTGCCATATTTTATATTGAGCTCTCTGTTTTTTGTGCTCTATGTCTGTCTCTTTCTCCTGTCCATCTTGTTTTCGGCCCATCTTCTTCTTTATCTTGCCTACCTTCTCTCTAAGTCTCTCCTTTTCCTTTCTCTTTCTGTTTATGTCTCTATCTCTATATCAATTTCTTTTTCTATCTCTCTCTGCCCCTCTGTTTGTCTGTGCCTCTCTCTTGCTCGCTGTCTCTCTCGTCCTTTCTGGCTTTGTCTCTTCCTCTATCTTTCCCTCTCTCTGTCTCACTCTCTCTCTCGCCATCAGCTCCAGTGGCTTTTGGACAACTATGAGACAGCAGAGGGCGTGAGCCTGCCTAGGTCCACACTGTACAACCACTACGTGCGCCACTGCCAGGAACAGAAGCTGGACCCGGTCAACGCCGCCTCCTTCGGAAAGCTCATCCGCTCCATCTTCACAGGACTCCGCACGCGGCGACTCGGCACCAGGTCAGTACCACAATCATCCCAGCATGTGGTGGCTGAGCCTGATTAGAAATAGGTTAATCTCCACACTTGACAGCTGAGAACAAGGTTAGGAACGTGTTCCTCTCTACACATAGTGGTGGCCTGGAGCCAGGTTACAACACATTCTACCAGGGCCATAAAACAAAATTATTTTTAAAAGGTTCCGTTCCGAACGGTTCAGGCAGGTCTATATTTAACCGCATATCTATATTTAGTCGACCACAGCCAATAGTTATATATGTATGTACTTTTTGTGATGCTTTTTGAATTGTATAATTCTGTTTTTTATAATTATATTTTACAATAATTTTCAACGATGCCGACTCTAGTGTCCGAAATCTTGGCCGTTGCTGTTGAGTGCACTATAAGTGAGTGCACTATATAGGGGGTAGGGTGTAGGGGATAGGGAACGATTTCGGACACAGCCTATGTCTTAGACTCAGTTCAAGCTCCTTCCCTCTGGAAACTGGAAACCCACATAGAGTACCGTTCATGGAACAGATTCAATCCATTTTGAGTTCTGGTTGAGTTTTATTTCCGTCGTCTGGCCTGCAGGGGGAACTCCAAGTACCACTACTATGGCATCCGGGTCAAACCTGACTCTCCGCTGAACAGACTGCAGGATGACATGCAGTTCATGCAGGCACTCAGGCAGCAGCCTGTCCACCAACGACAGAGGTAACAGGGGCAGCATACTAGGACCCATACCAGGTGCTCTTAACCTTTCTCACCCAAGGACTCCCTTTCCTGGCTTAATGTAACTCAGAGACCCCTTTATTTTAAGGGATATAGGGTATCTGGAGCTTGATAATATGGCAGTAATATTTAGAATACTGCATATTATCACTTTAAACTGTTGGTTAAATGTGTATCTTGGTGCTTGTTAACAATGTAACTCTGTCAGTGTCATTTCATTTCTTTAAAAACTCAAATATATGTCGTTCCCAATGCCAGGCTCCATCCACCCTGCCACCCTCCATCCACCCTGCCCATTCTCTTGGATATTAAACACTGTGAAGCCTCACAGTAACACAAACAATACAATAAATATAATAAGTAAGGTTGGGTGGAAAAAAAATATGTAATAGACGAGTTTGCCCGCGAAATACAGGGGGGCTGGCATTTTGTCCCGACGGGATGAAACGCACTTCCGGTGTCTGTATGAGTTCCATTTAATCTCGTCGTAGTGGGCCACGGTGGCTCACAAAAAACACACAAAATGCTCACCAATTCAAAATCCGACCACGAGATGTCGCTGTGTGACCAGTTACGCATCATCTCCCTTGCATCTTGCATCGTTCATCATTTTACATAAATATTGATGAAATACAGTCAAAATCAGTCATAAAGTTAATCACAGAGTGGTCACTTTTGCCCACCATTCCTCAGGGATGGGTTAAATGCAGAGGAAGAATTTCACTGTACATGTACGTGTGACTGAATAAAAGTTCCCTTACCTTTCCTTATTGGACAGTGTTGTGAGCGGCACACAAAACCGCATTTGAGGTCAGTAAACACAAGCAAAGAGCAGTGTCGCTTTTTGACCCAATGTATGTAAAATTCATCACTCCATTCTAAACTGTGTTTTTCCATCGGAGGTAGTATAGCTATTTGCTCACATTTTGTGTCCTGCTCCCCACAGGTTCAAGCCGGTGCAGCGAGTGGACGGGACGTCCGGCGATGGCTATGGAGGCAGTGCCCAGCACCCAACCAGCGCCACGGAGCAAGCAGACATGTCTCAGAACCAGCAGCACCACGAGTTTCTTGGTCAGTCCACCCACTAGCAAATGAAAGTAACATGGATTTGGTGCCACAAGGAATGGCTGTGTCCGAAATCGCTTCCCATCCCCCATATAGTGCACTATATGGGGCGCACGCCATTTTTAGTGGTGTCTGAATTCTCAATGTACCCTATATAGCAGAGATGTGACCAAGTCCCTCTTTCAAATCTCAAGTCCTTCTTGGGCAAGTCAAGTCAAGTCCCAAGTCAACTCCAAGTCAAGTCATCATTAACATGCTGTCATTTTACCTCCAGAATCGGATTTGAATAAAGTCAAAAGAAAGTCATAGTTTTGCTTTTATAATAGATTTTTTTTCTACTTTATTAAAATCAGATTCTGGAGCTAAAATGACAGCATGTTAATGATGACTTGATTTGGAGTTGACTTGGGACTTGACTTGACTTGCCCAAGAAGGACTTGAGACTTGAGACTTGAAAGAGGGACTTGGTCACATCTCTGCTATATAGTGCATTGAAAGTATCGCACAATGCATCACAAAAAGTAGTGATGTACCCGAGAGTAGACGCAGCAATATAACCCATAATGCATTGCCAGATGCATTAAAAATGACCTCAGCTACAAAAAAAGTACTTCTGACTTTTTATGATGCTTGATTTATTTTGTAATTATATTTTTCATAATTATATTTTATCATAATTTTGACGGCGCCAACTCTCGTGTCCGAAATCTCGGCCGTTGCTGATGAGTGCTCTATAATTGAGTGCACTATATGGGGAGTAGGGAGTAGGGTTAAGGAGCGATTTCGGACACAGTCAATGTTGTTAATGCCGTTGGTGTGTCATGTAATCAATTTTGTTTCTTGTAAAAAAAAAAAAAAAACATAATTTTTCTCATCCCCTACTCCAGCCAACTGCAACGTAATAATATATTTTAAAAATGTTTTTGTTGGGGGGGCACGCGATGGCCGAGCGGTTAGAGAGCGCGTCCCCCCGACCATAGGTCAAGCAGCGCCACATGTTCGAATCCCCTGTCCGGCATTTCTGCAATGCCTCCCCCCAACTCTTCATCCCGGTTTCTGATTAATCCTGCTGCCATCTCTCTCAATAAAGAATGAAAAATGGCGCTTGCGCCCAAAAAATAACTTTAATTTGATTACATGCATGTTTTTTTGTTACTAGCCAACACTGTGGGTACGTAATATTTCAGTATAAAAGGAGAATCCCTGGTAATGAACATTTAAAGAACTTAAACGTGTGGTGTCTTTGCACGCAGATCCTTCTCGGGCCTTGCCAGAGTTTCTGGAGCTGGATCTCGGAGGCAGCGAGCACTACACGGCTGATGATGTGAAAACCCTCCAATCCCTTTACAGAGAGCACTGTGAGGTGCGTATGCTTCATTGCAATTCCTTAAGCTTTGGGTCAAACTCCAAAGTGGGATGAGAGCTAAGAGCAGCAGAGAGAATACTCTCTATCATTAAGTATGGATTTCGGTGTGGATCCCTGGGTTGTAGCCAATATAGTCTGTGGTGAGGTGTAGAAGCTGAAGCTGTCCAATTTCCCTAAGTGCACTCTGCACTTTGTGCAGTACACATTCCATGGAAAGTGTGCAGATTTCCAGCAGAGTGCTGTTCCAAATGGAATACTCCATGCCGAGATAAATGGAAATGGCAGTCGCGGAACGTTGCATCATCCCACTCCCCACCAATATCACCTGCTACTCTAAAAAGTAATAATTCATATCACGTTACTGTGACAGTAAAAAATAATGAATCTGCTTTCTTGATCACTTACACATTTGAACTAAAATCAAACGATAATCTCTCTACGATAACACGATAACGCCAGCACGTCGGCATGTCTTCCTCGGCATGTCTTCCTTTTAAGGAGCGGGGAGCCGTTCGGAAGTGCTGAAAATCAGCTGGTTGCAGGTGCAAGTAATGTCATTTCCGTCGCCGATGCCATTTCCTGTGTGCGGCACGCAGACAACTCGCTCACAAGTAACCGCTAGTTCATTGAATAATCACGGCAGGCATCCCAATGGACTGTGCAACCAGTTGCTGCTCGGTCTGTATTTACAGCTGGACAAGGTGTTGCAAATGGTATACAAAATCTATGTCTATCTATCTTGTCTCTGAGACTCTACCCTTTTCATTCAAAGTGTGTCTGGTTGTGCTGCAGGCCATTCTCGACGTGGTCATCAATCTACAGTTCACTCTCATAGAGAAGCTGTGGCAGACGTTCTGGCGCTATTCTGCCTCTGAGACTGTAGAGGGCATCACCATAACAGAAAATCGGTGGGTTCTCTTCCTTTGATATATATATTCAAGGACATTTGATTTTCATTATTAGCAGGTGCACTCCTACATTTCTTAGGAGTAAATTGCATAATTGCATCCCAAGTACTGGGTAACATTTCTATAATATAAAGTATTTGCCATTTTTGGACTATAGTTTCTGGCATCTGAAAATTAAACTCGGTAACCTCAAAATAGACTGTGATGGGAATTCTAACAGTAGCACAGGAGTGGGATCTAGGTGAATTAGGGCTGTACAAAAAATCGATTTGAAGTCGAAATCGGATTATTTTGTTCATAGGATTTTTGAAAGAGTGAAATTGTCAAATCGGATTTCCTTTTTAACATTGATATAATGTTAATTAACATTGATATAAATGTATACAAATTGATAATTATTTTAATCCTAGGCCAAGGGGTGAGGTGTCTCTATTTAACTCCAAAAATGGATACCGTTTGCAAAGTTTGAAATATGAAACATCTAGTTTCGATTTGTGGCGCTTATCAAGGGCAACGTGAATACTCGAAATATCCGCCCGTGCCAGCGGTGTTTCAATTCGAGTCGCCGCTCGTGACAAGCGATGCCTCTAGGAATGGTTGCCGTTAGATTTGATACCTCCTTTAAACGCTATCCGATCCAAAAAAGGGAAGGTGCATGCCGGCAGAGACTCGCGGAGTTAAAAGAATTGAATATCGACCACTGCGTTATTAATTCTTCACAAACCGAGAGGGGGAGATAGGGCGCCGTGCAGAGCAGTCATCCAGCGGGTGGCCGTGTGTGATTCCCCGCCGGGAGAGCAGTGGGAGAGGGCGCGGGAGCTACGCTGCACTCGGGGGCAGTCCACTGAGCACAGCGATAGAACATAGATGGTGACAGACTCGCTTTTATCATTTGATTGAATGGAATGGAATGCAGACGAGGACAGAGAGAGAGATGGTGAGGGGCAGCGGAGCCAGACTGGGATAGGTGAAGGGTTGATGCACAGCTCGCACCGCTTTCCCATGCCCAGTCCACCGCCTCGGTCGTTTCTACGTCTAATGCCCGCGCATGTCTGTGTCGAATGACATCGTTGTGCGGCAACTGGTCGCTGGACGCGAATTCTTGCGGCACGTATCAATGCCGCATCTCTTCCCGTCCACTGACCGGTATTTGTGCTGCCATCTAGTGACTGGCGTTTCACTTCTACTCCAAAGACTGCTTTTGGTATTATCAATAATATATATTGTTTTTTGTTTTACTGTCCCGTAGTGGGCAAAGTTAAAAGTGTCTTTAATCGATATGTAATAACTTTCCTCACAATGTCTCCACACGTCTTTACACTGGAGGCATGTAGGCAGGAAGTAAAATGCGTGGATCCCGTGACTTAGTTCACATGCACAGGCAGTGTCATAAATTCTGCCTTCGCCGACCTTTGTTCTCCTGATCTTTCTCAACCCACTTTCAAAACGAACACTGTCAATAAAATGGAAAATAAAATGACTTGCCACAAAAATGACTTATATATATACACTTATAAATATATATTTTAAACATATATATTATTATTATTATTATACATACCATCAAAAACACAGTAAGGTGGATTGCCCTAACGTGGGCCACTGCCTAATGTGGGACACGCATGTTCCCGTAGCTCTGGCTCCTCCCGAAACTAATGAATGTCAGTGAAACTATGGACAAAGCAAACTATGGTAATGTGTCTTAACATTAAGTTCTACTGGTCAACACTACATTTCACTGTTCCACCTTAGGCAACTGGCTGTCCCACATTAGGAAGCTGCAAAAAAGGGCCCACCTTACGGCAGTCCACTCTATATTATTATTACTATTATACATACCTTCAAAACACAGTATACCGGGTCCGCGTTGGCCGAGTGGTTATGGACACCGCACCGAACGCGACCCTATTCATGTTAGTGGCGCTGTGTCTACCGCAGTGTCGCGAGTTCGACCACGCTCGTAGACTTGTCTGCAATGTCTACACCAGATCTCTTCAACCCAGTTTCCGACTAATCCTATCCGATAAAGATGGAAAAACGGCGCTGACGCCGGAAAAAATAAAATAAAACACAGTATACCATGATATAAATTTTAGGCCATATCTAGTTAGCATGTACTGAGCCCTGTTCCTGTCCCCCTGCCTCTCTTACCCCACACACCAGAGGTGTGAGCGAGATCGAGGAGCGGCTGCCTCGCTCGCGGCTGCTGGCGCTGTGCTCCACGGAGACGGTGGTGAAGTGGATGAGTTCCTGTGACTACCTGATGTACCAGGCGGTGGTGGAGGTGCTCATCCCAGACGTCCTACGACCAATTCCCAGTACGACTGGCTCCTAATACTTCACTACTTCTAACGGTGTGTTTCCACCCAAACTAGTTGACGTGGGCGTCGGCGTCAATCGAACACTTGTTCTAGGAGGAGTCTCATTTCGAGTTTGCGCAGGTCGGATTGCCGCGCAAGCGTGTCTGGGACGGGAAGACGTGTGGCTCGTAAAGCGGGAAGAATTGAATATCGACAACGCCATTATTATTATTCATTTTTCACAAACATGAATGAAATTTCTCGCAGCATCCTTTATTTTATGGAAGAATCAGCGAGACAGACGAGCTAGATAGAGAGAGAGAGAGAGCGCAGACGGCGGGGCTGCTGTTAGCATGGTGGAGAGAGAGGAAGATACGTTGACGCAGCGTTTTTGACGCTCAAGAAAATGTTCCAAGTCCCACGTTTGACACGCTATTGCTTCTGCGTCTGACGCCCACAAAGATCCGTGTCAATTGACGTTGGACGGCAACAATTTTTTCGTGGACACTGCCACGTCTCGCATTTTCAGGACTCCTGACACCGTTACAAACGTCAACTAGTTTTGGTGGAAACACACTTCACTAATCCGTATGAACAGCCTTGCTGGACTGTTCCAACATATAAAGGCAGAGATGTGACCAAGTCCCTCTTTCAAGTCTCAAATCCTTTTTGGGCAAGTCAAGTCCCAAGTCGACTCCAAGTCAAGTCATCATTAACATGCTGTAATTTTAGCTCCAGAATCTGATTTTTATAAAGTAGCAAAAAATCAAACGATGCTATTATAAAAGCCAAACTATTGCTTGCTTTTGACTTTATTAAAATCCGATTCTGGGGCTAAAATGACAGGACGTTAATGATGACTTGACTTGGATTTGACTTGACTTGACTTGCCCAAGAAGGGTTTGAGACTTGAAAGAGGGACTTGGTCACATCTCTGTATAAAGCCCAGCGCTTAGAAATCATACAAGTAAGTTCTTTAAGTTCAAGTACTAAGGGCTAACATGATTTCTAAGAACAGGTTTGGGATGCAGTATTGAAGGTGGCGACTCTGGTCTGCCTCTTGGCCTTAGTTAAATTCCACATTCCATCGAGTGTAATAACATCATGGCAGTAGTCATGATAAAGTGATGTGTGACTGTGTGTGCAGGTGCCTTGACCCAAGCCATCCGCAACTTTGCCAAAAGCCTGGAGGGGTGGTTGAGCAACGCAATGAATGCTGCCCCGCAAAGAATGGTTCATACCAAGGTACAACAACACACTAGCATTTTAGCTAGGGGTGCACCGATCAAGTTTTTTTGCTCCCGATCCCGATCCTTTGATTTTTAAGGAACGGCTGATCCCAATCTCCGGTACCGAGTCCCGACACCAAGTCCTGATCCTGCTTTGCTTGTGATATCACTAGAGCAGAACTTTATTCTGGTTATGTTCTTATTGATATCCCTAAATAATAACACATATCAGTGGAGCAGAATTTTATAATTCTCTACACAGTATGAGTATCATCCCACGGCAGCAGCAAGCGCTGCTGGCAGAGCGCACCATCATCTAAAAGTCTGATCGGCAACCGATCACCGATCTGAGGATCGGATCGGTACACCTCTAATTTTAGCTAGAGGCCTGTAGCTAGGAGAGTAGCCCTAACTAGGCCTTTGTAGAGACATAGAAGCTCTAACTAGAGCCCTGTATAGACAGAGAAGCCGGAGAGAGCATGGTTATATTTTAAAAAATGGGAATTGTATTAATGTAACCTAATGGTTCAATAAAAAACATGAGATTTGATGGGATTGAGCGATTACGTCACTTGTGTTCGAGTCCGCTTCCAAGCGCATCGCATTGGTTGCGCAGGAGGTCATTATACGTAGTAAGAGCGGCCTCGAATGTCAACAGCCACTCCCAGTTCGCATGTCAACCGATCAGGCTGCGCGCACTTGCACGTTCCATTAAGCTACAAGTTGGAGCCTCCGAGATAATGCAGCCACCCCACAACGCAACATTGAAATACTATTTCTAGATACTCATTTGACGAATATTTCAGGTAACTTGAATAGAACCTGAATGGAAATGTAACAAACACACTCCTCCCGTCCGGGAATGCAGTTGATGTTCTTATCGTCCAGCAGCAGCCATGAAGACGGCGTCTTTCCGTCTCGTCGGATTCTGCTAACTTGGGATTCCATTTGGGGAAACGAAAGAAATGTAACTTGCGTGATGATGCTCCACAGCCTTTAACAAAGCGATTCCCAGGCATTTCGGCTTTCAGCAGCGCTTGTGCACGGTGCGCGTGCAGGAATGTAAACAATGGCACGTGTATCCATGCAACTCCGCCCGACAGGAGGTGGTGCTACTTGCTCACTCAGGCAGATTTTTGGAAGCGTGCAACGTCACAATCTCGTTCCCAATTAAAAGACAGTTAATTAAGTTAATTAATTAGTGAAGCCCCCTGTCATTGCTATTTGTAGACATTTTAAAGAATAATGAGAGAGATAAGCGCAGGCAGTGGGGCTGCTGTTAGCCTAGGAGAGAGAGAGAGGGAGAGAGAGAGAGAGAGAGAGGGGGAAACTCAAGCTAAAATTTTCCATGTCCCACGTTTGGCACTCTATTGCTTCTGCGTCTGATGACCACAAAGTTCCACGTCAGTGCACTATATAGGGTACATGGAGAATTCGTACACCCCTACAAAATGGCGTGTGCCCCATATATTGCACTATATGGGGGATAGGGAGCGATTTCGGACACAGCCATTGTCTTGTTTCAAGGTTTTCCTACTTTACCATATTACTGGTGATGTCAGTGTCTCTACTCGCCCCCTCCCAGGTTGCTGCCGTGAGTGCCTTCGCGCAGACGCTTCGCCGCTACACGTCTCTGAACCACCTCGCTCAGGCAGCACGCGCTGTGCTGCACAACACCTCACAGATTGACCAGATGCTCAGCGACCTCAATCGGGTTGACTTCGCCAATGTGCAGGTTGGTCCGCACCTTCATTTGATTATTATTAAATAATTAAATAATCATAACTTTGAAAAAAAAATGTATAGACGAGTTCGGCGAGTATTTCCGGTCTCTGAACGTCACGTCCGGTGTCATTTAGTTTGCCGTGCTTTTTTTCAGTCTATTCGGTGGAACTGGGAACACACACCTACCGTGTTATTTAAAATGGATGGTGGTAACTTGCGGTGTGCTATACACCCAAATGCTCTCGTGCGGATCTGTGACCCACAAATGCATGATTTAATAATCAGTGCAACTCGTTCCATTTTCTCATTCGTTTTGAAATACCTACAAGTAGCAGCCAGCCTATTGGTCCAGGAGAACATGTGACCACTCGGTGAGTAACTTTAAGTCGGATTTTGACTGCAGTTCATCAATATTTATACAAAATTATGAACGGAACGAGTGGGGTGATGTGTAACTGGTCACAGACCGACACCTAGTGGTCGGATTTTGAACTGGCTTGCGTTTTGTGTGTTGTGTGTGCTCGGACCTCGGTCCAGTACCAGAGTTGGCATAGGCAACAATAAGGCACCGGAGGTGACCTTAAGAACGGCAGGACAAAATGTGTTTCGCACGTAAACCTGTCTATTGATGAGTTTGGGTAATTCCGGTAAAACTTCTAATTCTAAGCAGACTTCCGGTTCCAGTCACTTAGTTTTGGACTATTTTTCAACATATGCAACATGCCTATTTAGTGTGGCACAACTCGCGATGTGCTATTCCACACACAAATGTTCTAGTGTGGATCTGTGCCCCACAAAGTATCGATTGAATAGTCTGCGCAACCCGCTCCATTTACTCGTCTTTGTCGGACTTACTAGTGAATGCAGCCTTCCCATTGGTCCAGAAGAACATGTGACCACATCAGTGGGTGACCTAAAATCATATTTGTCTGTATTCCATCAATATTTGTGCAAAACGGTGAATGATTCCGAGGGTCCGCGTTGGCCGAGTGGTTATGGACACCCCACCTAACGCGACCCCATTCATGTTAGTGGCGCTGCGTCTACGGCACTTCAACCCTCTTGCGTGTGTGCGTGGCTAACAGGAGCAGGCGTCCTGGGTGTGTAAGTGTGAAGAGGGCGTGGTGCAGCGGCTGGAGCAGGACTTCAAGGCCACACTGCAGCAGCACAGCTCCCTGGAGCAGTGGGCCTCTTGGCTGGACAACGTGGTGACGCAGGCTCTGGAGCCGTACCACCAGCGCTCCAGCTTCCCCAAGGCTGCCCGCCAGTTCCTCCTCAACTGGTCCTTCTATAGGTAAGCCGGGAAGTCACGGTAGCACTGTGCCACTCACCAGTGACCCAACAGAAAATGGATTGGGCCATCCTGCACACAGAAACCTACATAGTCATGGCATCATTTTTATTCATTAATGAATTAAAATATGAAAATTGAGTGGGTCTTGTGTCTATTATATCCAAGTTGGAATTTAAACAATTTTGCCCAGCATTCCAATAATAAAAGTACTTAAAAAGACAATTTACATCCAATAAGGATGTCAAAATGTGGTAAATGCATTATTCAATCATTTATTTAATGATTCATAAATGAAGTTTTTTGGACTTTTTTTTGCCATATTCTGCAGGTTTTGGGACATTATGGACCTACTGTGGACTGCAAGATAGAGATTAGTGCAGTGTGCATACATGAGCAAAATGCATTGTAGTACACATTTTTGATTGCTTGGTAAGAAAATTAATCAATTGTAAGATTATTGATCAGTTAATAGATTCTAATGATTTGAAATTGATTCCCCCCACCGACGGCTTTGCTTCATGTCTACTTCCCCATCCTTCATGCATTTGTGATTTGTGATTTTTTTTTTCATGTAATAAAGCTGAAGACCAAATAAGTTAAAATATTAAACATTTTGTTGCAGTTCAACATGAAATTTGTCCTCAATCGCCTGTCAAACTTTATTTTAGTTTCTTGATGGGTTTATTTTGATCCCCAACCGCTATGACTCAACAGTATAGTGGCGGCTGGACTAATAATGGTCGAGTGTGTGTGTGATATTGCCAGGGTTTGGCGAGTGGCGAACCACTGACTGAAACTGCCGCTGACAAGGGTTGCAACTACCAATTAATTTAATAGATAATGATTGATTATAATTGATTAGTCGACTAATTCGCTTCAATAACCAGCAACTAATCTGTTGGATATTTTTCCTTAAAAATATCCCCAAAATATTGACAGCGACACAGAAATGAATCTTGTCAAACTTGAAATGTCAATTTTGGTTCATGTTAGTGAACAAATGTACAATGATTAAGTTACATAGGCGGACACAATTCATTGATACGCCAATGTTTTGGTGGCTTTCTTAATAATCATGTTTTTATCAATAATTGAATAATATTGATCGTATTTATGATTTTCAGAAATTAAGTAATCTCAAGTTTGTGCACACCAATAGGTTGTGGTGTCAGCAAAAGACTATTGACAATATCAATGATTAATTTCCTTGGCGATTATCGATTCTTAAATGAGTTGTCGATTCATTTCATAATTGAAACGGAACATTATGAAATTGACAAAACCATTTTTTTTTGTTTTCTATACATTTTAATATATCTTATGTCTGGTCGATAATTTCCGGTTGTGCATCCATCCAACTTTCACTGTCAGGCATCAAGCTCCATGCATCTGGGGCTCCATCTTGTGGACAGACGAGGAAGCGAACGTAATGGCGTTAATACAGTTACACTGAAGTTTGAAAGTCCACCAAATATATTTTGTAAAAACTACATTTGAACTTAACATTGGACAACGTAAGGAACTTTAAGAACGAACAAAGTCCTTGCGTTCCGAACCTGTTCAGGACCAATATTTTGGTGGCGGAACAGTTCCGAGAACGAAAACGTTAGACATAGAACTGCCTGAACCGTTCAGAACGGAACCTTTTAAAAAATAATTTCGTTTTCAAGCCTTGGTGTCTGTACCGTAGCCATCACAGGCATGTGTGCCGGTGGGAATTGTCTTTCCGAGGTTCGGTTCCGAGGCTGCCTCCAGGTTTGTCGTTCCCAACACTGCCGTGTATTGTGTGTACCAGTTCCATGGTGATCCGGGACCTGACCTTACGCAGTGCGGCCAGTTTCGGCTCCTTCCACCTGATCCGGCTGCTGTACGATGAGTACATGTTCTACCTCGTGGAGCACCGTGTTGCACGCGCCACCGGGGAGACGGCCATCGGCGTCATGGGCGAGGTAATCACTAATTTTTTTTAAGTTATTTTAAGTAGGGAGCATCGAAGTACGAGACGCAAAGGATACAAACGACCAAAACAAAAATGTATTAATCGGACCTGTCCGGGTTGGGATTCGAACCCAGGACCTTCTAGCTGTGAGGCAGCAATCCATTGCACCACCGTGCCCCATATCAATGACATTTTGCTGTTTCGATATCTCCACTTATAGCTATAAGTTTAAATGTCCTACTATTGTGGCCATGACACAGTTAGAAGCTTCTCGCATTAGGAACAACATATATTCAACACGTTTCAGCGGAGGATGGGCCTAACAAGCAACCGATTAATCACTGTCGATTAGTTGAATATCAACCAAAATGACATAACTTAACGGTTCCAACTTTAATGTCAGAAATCTTGGTTGTGGCTTTTGAGTCGACTATATAATGAGTGCACTATAGCGCCATTTTTCTAACGTGAAATGGTGCTCAGTTATTCTTGGTTTACAAATCTCAATCCATACAAATTGTGAGTGTAGGCATTCAGACTCCAGTCCCTAGGTGATTTTCATTTTATTTTCATGGTTGTCCTGGTACTCTATAAGTATGTGTAGTATGTGATCCTGTTGTCCCAGAGTATACTAATGTTCCATTATTATTATCACTATCATTATTATTACCATTGCTATTATTATTACTACTTATATTACTACTACTAATGGTGCTGTTGTCTGTTTTTTCTACTGCTACTCTTTTTTGATAGTATCGCCTCTTTGTGTGTGTGTGTGTGTGTGTGTTTCTAGTTCGCAAGCCTCAACGCACTGTCACTGTCCAACGTCGATAAAGGTAAATTACTTTCCCTTGAGCGAATTTTGACACTATTAACACTACAGATTTGGACGTATATGTGATGTATATTTTCAGGGAAGCAAGCAGCCAGCTTGTTTGTCATATGTAACATTCAAGGCCGATCTGGAAGCAAATGATGTGACTGTAGGTTAGACCACTAGGTTCCTAACCCTTTTCACTTTAAAGGAAACCACCTTGCACCTCGTTATTTTATGAAAATGAATGCCTTTTAGGTGCGCCTTATAGTGCGGAAAATACGGTACATCAAAGAATGTTTGTCTCTCCCCCATTAGTTTACAGACAAGAACAGGTGTGGCCTCTCCCCACTTACATCCTGACTAAAGCCGGGGGGTCCAAAAACGGAGCACATACAGTACATCCCCAAGGGACACAGCAACAGCCTTATTTGTGAAAGGGTGTGGTTTTGCTTGTGAATGATACTTAGCGGCAGACAGTTTGGGACGCGGACGGTCTTGAAACTATGCCAGTTTCAATCAAACTTTATCCATGATGACGCCTGCATCTGATCTCTCCTTTCCCCTTCAATATACTGTAGTGCGCGGTTTCGCCGTGGCTGGGTGCTGCGGGGCATGCTGATAACGAGACCATTAGTGACCGAGGTGTTGCTAGCAGCGCTGTAGAAATACCGGCTGGATGACGCTTGGCAAGTAGCCAGGCAGGCCTCTTGCCGAACGTCATCCAGATGTATCTTCCCCCTCCTCCACGTGGGGGCGCGCCATCATTACAATATCATCAATATATCAACAAATTCAGATCATTTGCAGACCCACGGTCCACAAATGACCAGTTTATGTAATTTTTAAATCACCAGGGTTTTCCTATCTTCCTGCAGACGAAGCCAGCGAGCTGGACAGCGATCCTGACGACGAGCCGGACGAACCGCTGACTCCGCTGGCGTCCAAGCGGCTACGACCGACCTCCGACGTCATCCAGGTTATTCAGGTGGGCGGGTCTGACGACGGCAGTCATCCAGTGGTGGGCGTGGTCCAGTCTCTACAGCAGCAACAAAACCTCCACCACGCTCAGCACATCCTCACATCACCAGCCGCCACCACCCCCACCATACGCCACTGCGACACGACGGGGAACACCTATTTTTCTGTGTGAAAGGATGTGGCGCCGCAGCCCGCCATTCGTACGCACACATCCTCCACACATCGACGTGAAACCTTACCCGCTCCTTAGTGTGTGTTCAGACAGGATGCCGCAAAGCTCCTCGTGGTAAAAAACAAAACAAAAAAAACGTGTAGCCGCCAAGGTGCTGCGCAACACTGCACGACGTTACGTCATGCTGTGCTACACGCTTGGAGCAAAGTGTGTGTTTTCATATGTGAGAGGTAGAGACTGTGTGTATGTCTGAGAGGCCGCCCATCAGAAAATCCTACTCTCCCCTGCCCCCTTTCTATATTTGTCCCCCTTCTATATTTGCTGAACGACACTCATCATTAAACCACATTGCATACGTCTCTTGCGATAGTTTTTTAAAAATGATGTTTTTGGTGGGGAGGGTTGGGCCGCGACAAAAGATAAGAAATGTCTTGCGTGACACTGGCATAGGCATCGTGTCTGAACACAGTTACCCGAGCGGGCTTAACATCAAAAACATACGTAGAAAATTGTCGCATGCCGTTGCGACACAACGCACAGTGTCCGTCCACTAGACAGAATTCAAACCACCTACTCTCACGGTCCATGCTTGAGGCAGTAGTTTTAGAAGACTTGTGTGTGTCTGACATGGCCATCAAAGCAGTGCGTATAATGGTACGTATCTACCAAGTGCTACCCAACGCTGGATCCTCGGAGTCAACTCTGTGTCCACATTATGACAAAACATTTCAACTTCACCAAGTGACAATCTGTTGCGTAGCACCGGATCCGCGGCATTCGAGGGGTTTTGACATACTGTAAGCCCCCTGCAGCTCCACCTCTGCTCACATCTCTCTACCAGCGCCACCCGACAGCTGTTGTGTGTTCAAATCAAACGTGAACTGAGCGAAAAAATGTGCTTTGCAAGCGTGTGGTTGCTGCATTTTATTTTTATAGTGGTCTATCTATAGCGCAAAACTGCGTGAGTGACATTTCCCTCAAGTGATAATCAGGCATCTCTCTGTTCAGAGGAAGGAGAGAGAGAGTGAAACCCTTGCCACCATTTTCATAAAAATATACAAAACAAATCAATGATGCATTGGCCTGAATTCAAATAAAGCGACACGGACCAACGGAGGGAACAGCGAAAGCGCCGCGTTTGAGACAACGTCATAGCAGCAGACATCCAAAACGCTGCACGCCAATTCACGTTTGATGTGACCACACAGTTACAGAATTGTTGCAACTTGCCCAGCAGTACTGTCCATAAAAGTTTCATCATACACATCCTCACTTTTCCAAACACCCAATTCAATGTGCTGTAACTCATAGAATAAAACATGCTGCAAACTAACAGATCTTTTTTCCCTAGTTAACATATTCAGTTTCAAAACATTTTATGCCAAGAGATTTCCACATACTTTTGACCTTACTCTTGAGATTCAATCAGCTTGAGAATTTCCGTCAGCTTTGTCCATGGCACGTCTCTCTTCAACACAGGAAAATTATTTACAATATTTCCCATTGTTGAGCGACGTCGGCAAAAGCCCCCACTGTGATGGATGTGTACTGTGCTCCTTTTTCATCCTTTTTATTTTGTCCGTTCATTTCCAATGATTGAATTAAGTGTCCCCATGATCGCCTCCAATGAGCACAACTTGACAAACTTGAGTAAATGGCATAATTGTATTGTCAAATGTAAAAAAAGAAAAACTAGAAAAAAACAAGAATTGTCCTAAAAAGTCCTCAAAATATTCAGAAGAAATTATAACTAAATCTGATCATATATAATATCACACTCTACTTCCTAGGAAAAATGTTTCCATTCTAAACTAATAGTGTGAGTTTGCACTGATGACAATACAAATATATTCTTTGACTATGAGATGCTGAATTTGATGTCTCTATTCCTGTGAATTTGTAACCCTATTCCTACGATACATATTGGAATAGTATGCTTAATCTTGCCTTCTAGTGTCAAAAATATTTAATAAGATATTTACATCTGTCCTACAATAAAGTGCTAAAGACCTTAAAAGACTTAACCTTTAAAAAAGGAAAACATTCAAAACATATTTGAGGGCTGCCCCCCGTGGCGCATCAAGTAATACTGCTCCAAGCCAACCCCATACATAGTGTTGTTGCTGTGGTTTAGATCACAGCACACGCAGGATTGTGTTCCTACAGTAGACACATACATACAGACCAAAAGTCATTTTTAGAATGTAGAACATTTTATTCAACATTTCTCCTAGAAAGTAGAGATCCGCTTTATTACATTAGCTACAGATATCATTTGTGGACCTTCAAATTCAACCATTAGTGCGCTTTTTCTAGTGTTAAAGTGCTTTGAAACTCAAAGAGGTAAATACGATTTGTGCAGAATGTTTTACTTACTTTTGTTACTTTTTAAACGCGAGTGAGAGTTTCTTGGCATGAAGCATGGCTGGCAGTGAAGGAATTTAAATATGTCGGTAGACTCCTCAATTCATTGGGACTACTCACATCTCATTCTGTTTGGTTATCATCTTGTTCGCTTGGGCTGCATGAGTATCCTGGACCTCAGGAGTTTTGTTTTTGTTTTGTTTTTTCAAAAAAAGCAAACCGGCAAACAGTTTTTCCATAACTGGCAGAGGTGGGAAATCTAGTACCAGAAACTTTAAAAAAATGGGCCACGTTTTGGTCCTTATTAGCAGATGAGCCTGACGAGATGCACTAGTTAGGATCAGCTTGGGTTTTGCCTGTTTGCATTACACAGGTAGAAGGAGGATGCGTTTTCACACTGACCACCCTTAAATTGTCTTTTAGTTTAAATAAATGTGTACACATATGTAGGTTTTCAATCTGGTCATTTTGTCAATTTCCCCTATCTTATAGGAGTTCTGTTACTATCAACTCTAATCCTGTGGAAGGCTTAGAACAGTTTTGGTTGGGGACTAGGAGGCACAGGCAACCAGGTCTGGGAAAGGAGTTGGATAAAATCTAAAATCAATAATATTTCTGTAAAGTGCCTTGAGGCAACTTCATTGCCTCGAGACTGTTTACTTTGATTTGCCATCTCTGCTAATTAGGCTAATTTATTTACTGCACAACATGACAGTGTCCTGGCACTGCAGCCCTCCTCCTTGATGTAAACATTTTCTTTATTATTGTGCCCGGACACACACATTTATCCACACATGTGCGTGTGTGGGTATTATAACAGCTATTCGAGCATGGCTCTGCTCTCGCTCTCTCTGTCTCTCTCTCTCTCTCTCTCTCTCTCACTCTCTCTCTCTCTCTCTCACACACACACACACAAACACAAGAAAAACAAAGTTTCAAGTTTTTAACTGTGCCGACTTTTTCAGAGAAGAAACTTTTTTTTTCTTTTTTTTATTATTTCTCGCCAAAACTGCAGGCCCGCCGTTGGATGTTTTATTATTTTGTATGCTTCATTTTTATTCCAATGTATTTCCTGTTGCTGTTCATTCACGTCAACGTGCAGATATAGTGCTAGAGCTGGAGGAGGAATATGTTTTTGACAATGTCCGACATACTGAGCTGCTCGGCACCGAGGGCTGGCCCGGTATTCGCTTGGTTCTTATTTTATTGTTGATGTAATCCTTGCTGTTTGGACCGCTGGAATGAAGGAACACTAATATCTGAAAGGGAAAAGTGTGCATACTACTGATGTCTTACAAAAAACACATACAGCAGATTGCCTGCAGTGTGTGTGTGTGTGTGTGTTTGTGTGAGTAAATGTCCGTGCTATCCTTCATCATATCGTCCTTGTTGGGAAGGGGCTACTTGTGGATTACTTTTAAAAAAAAAGATTGAATCAAATAATTTATAAATAAACTACAGGTATGCAGTCAAAACTGACTGCTAAAGAGATATTCCCAAAACGTGATAGAAGAATCATATCCTACACCCTACAAATATTCTAGAGCTTGCTGCAGAAATTGTGAATATAAAAGGAATATGAAATAATCTTGAATCTTGACAGACTCACTTAATGTTACTTCTAGAGCTGGTTGAAACCATCAGTTACTAAATTAACACATTACACAAT
>OMKY01208422.1:0-10003 GCA_900302395.1 Bregmaceros cantori
CCAAAACGAAGAGTTGGTAAGTAGTAGTCAGATTCCATTTTGATGGATTTTTACCATCAATGTTTAATAATACATTTGAGTGCAGAATATGTCTAGAGGGTTCATTTATTAAGCTATACTGGACATTAGCTGGGTATCGGCTAGCTAAGCTAAGCTATGAGCTAAGCAGGAAAACATGGCCGAACACACACATCAGGAAGTATCACTGATTTATAGCCGATGGGAGGGGACATCCGATGATGTCACAGCCTGTAGCCAATTGGGACAATGCAAACGTGACTCTACAAGTCACATATCCATAACACTGGTCATACCTACACCTAGCTATTTTCAAACCGTGTTCCTGCATTAGAACATCCAAGGGGAATACATCTATTTGTCTTGATTAACAGCAAAGCGCGAAAGAGAATTTATTCTCCTTGTCATATTTGAGAGAAAGAGAAGAACGAGCATTAAAACTATAGCTGATTAATCAGATTTGCTGCGATTTGCAAGACAATTTGCAACTCATCTCTCTCTCTCTTTCTGGGACACACGCTCAATGTCTCCCTCTCTCTCTGTCATTCCGTCTCTTTCTCATGCCACATTCCCCATTTTAAACGTTTAAACCACATTAACATTGATTCAGTCGGTTTTGTTTACAAAGCTTGTGTCTGCATTTGCATGCAACCACACATAAAGTGCACTTATTGTGGTAGGAATCCACTCATGTTATGCTTCTTCGCCTAGCTCCGTATATCAGAGGCAATTTTACAGCAAAACTCGCCGATCGCTCAGTTGAACGTACAGTATACTTTATACAGCTGGCCTCTGACTAATCTGACAATGCCTGCCACATAGTGCCTCCCTGGCTTTGAAACATCCATCGTGAAATAATTACATTGTTCTCTGCGAGTCTTGCCTGAGAGCCCCATAATCTAGTTAATTTATCGGTCGAGTATCAGCCGCCTTAAATCTGTTCCAAATAAGTGTTCCATGCTTCGGAGACCCAGTGTAGATTGTTATTCAGGCTAAACCAGGCAGAATACGATACAGAGGGCTCGGATTATTCCTTTCGTAATTGAAAGCGCAGCGTCCAAAATTAATGGCGTCATTAATTGCAATCGATGCCGCAGCAGCAGGCTGGGTATGGATAGCGAGAGCAGGCAGCGGCGTCTCTGTGTGAAATCACGGAGACGACCACTGGTGTACCCTCTTGGCAGTGGTCGATCTCTGCACTACACGTGCCGGTGCCGTAGCATATCCATCGATCACAGAAGACAAACAGTGCGTTTCTCCTCCGCGGCTGATGCCTCTGCTAACAATTGCGACACATTGGTGGGGCAGACACAATGTGCCAGGAGAAAGAAAATCCTACCAGTCACTTGTTAGCTGTTCTTACATTAAAGAAACCGTAGTGAGATTTTGTTTTATTGTAATATATATGTATTTCTGTTAAATAAAATGTTTTTTTTAAGTAGTACTATTTACCATATTACACGGAATTACTATAATAGTTTTATGAAATGTTGTTCTTAAAACCTAGCGGTTATGGTTTCTGCCGACAACGCAATGCTTACGCTTTGTTATGCTTCTTTTCATTTGATTCACAAATTAGCATTCATGTCCAATGGTATTGTTATCCTAGCGATGTGCGATGCGCGGACAATGCATTAGTTCTTGCTCGCCAGGCTAGTGGGCCACTGCCTAATGTGGGACACCTATGCTGCTGTGGCTCTGGCTCCTCCCTAAACTAATGAATGTCATTGAAACTATGGCAAAAACAAATGATATGTGTCCAACATTAAGTTCAACTGTTCAACACTAGATTTCACTGTCCCACATTAGGAAGTTGCAAAAAATGGCCCACATTAGAGCAATCCGCCCTACTTTTTAAAACACATTATCAAAAGTTTTTATGCAATACTATGTTTTTCTTTCATCCAGCGCTCAAATAACTTACCAACAAACTAGTTAATCTCGGATGACGCCTGCTGTCTCTCAGCTGTCCAAAATTCAACCAGAGATTGTAACTCTCCATGATGCAAGTCTACCGTGATCTGGCAGGCTCCCTGCCTACTGCTGGTCTGTCTGGGGCTGCTGACGAGCAGGTGTGGTAATTGGCAACATGGCCAAAAAGCAAGGTCAGGTTCAAACTGGGTGAGCTGCCCAAGCCATAACTTTATACTTAGCCGTAATGGAATACTGGCTCAATTCAACTTGAAGTTGTTCAATGCCAAAGTAGGCTGTAGACGAGTCCAGGGGGGTACTTCCGGTTAAATTTGTACTCACTTCCGATGCCATTCATTTAGACGTGTTTTGGAATATTTTTCAACATGTCTACTCAGTGGGAACACACACCTACCGCGTTATTTAAAAGGGATGGTGGTAACTTGCTTCCACACCCAAATGGTCTCGTGCGGATCTGTGACCCACAAATGCATGATTTAATAATCAGTGCAACTCGTTCCATTTTCTCATTCCTTTTGGAATTACTAGAAGAAGCAGCCAACCTAATGGTCCAGTAGAACATCTGACCACTCGGTGAGTAACTTCAAGTTGGATTTCGACTGTATTTCATGAATATTTATGTAAAATGTTGAACGAAGCAAGGGGGGTGATGTGTAACTGGTCACAGACCGACATCTAGTGGTCGGATTTTGAACTGGTGTGTGTTTTGTGTGTTCGGATCTCGGTCCAGTACCAGGGTTGAGGGCACCGGAAGTGGCCAACAGAATGGCGGGACAAAATTACTCCGTAAACTCGTCTATAGTTCCAGTGGTCCTACACCGAGAATGTGTGAATTGGACAACTACACTGATTGAAATATTTGAAAACCACACCATGCGATGGATGACAGATCGCAAACTCACGGATCATGTAGAAATAAACTTCACAGACTGACGTCACTCAAATGAGTAAGGCTGATAATCAAAATATATGTAAAACTCTATGGTCATATAAAGCGTTACAAAATTGGCCTAACAAAACTTGGAGCGTTGGTGGAAGCAGATGGAGATAACCCAAACAATGGCATGACAGTATTCACAGATAGTCCAGATTGGACCTACTAACCCTAACTGAACAAGGTGCATTTAGTCTCCCGAACGGCCGATGCCATTTTTGACCGTCGGTGCCATTTCCGAACGTTTCCTATCGCGTTTGGGATGTTTCGGAATTAAAACCTGGTGGACGCGCTGCCGACAGCTTTAGGTTGTCTGCTCCCGAGCTATGCAGCTGCTTGTAAAGCGCAGCGGCAGTGCGCCCGACTTATGCTATCGAATCACGCCGCGAGCACTTCTTCACGTCTTTTTTTTTTCAACCTACAAATTGCTTTTTTTTTGTTTTTTTTTGTTAGGTTAGACTAGGTTTAGCGATTAGGTTTAGGGGTTAGGTTTAGGTGTTAGGCGCAGGTTTGCAATCTCTGAGTGCTTCTAGTTTTTCATATTTACAGATTTCAGGAAAATCCTATTCTCCAATAAAGAAGATATAACATTTATATGACAGGACAGAACATGTTCAGCAAGCTACAGAACGGTGAACGTAGCTTATCAAACATAACCTTATTAAACATCCAGCCGTTCGGCAGAAATCCACGGATGACGTCACAGTGACATCCCCCATATCTTTTTTTTTTTGTTAGTCCGTCTCAACAGGCACAATGGAGACAAATGAAGCTGGTCCAAGTGACGCCTTATTGGCCGATGGACTGATTGATGGCTCACAGTTGTTATTACCCCAGGCTCTGCCTTGTATTGATGCAGACCATGTTATTGGTCCTGGGGCCCTCAAACTACTGGTGATGGAATACCTCTTTTGGCCTCGTGCTTTTGTGCAATGATGTCGCTATGCTGACTACCTGCTGAGGCCAACATAGGGACACAAATGTATATGTTCAGGAACAGTTTGGGACGACTTGGCAGTTGACACATTTTGTTTTGATGGAATCAAAAAGCATATTGCTTCAAGATGGCGTACTCGTTGGGCGAATTCATCACCGCTTTGCTTCTGCTGTTTTCCCCTTTGCTCTCCCGATAGGGAACGAGAGCATCATCACGCAAGTTACATTTCTTTCGTTTCCCCAAATGGAACCTTACCGCAATCCGACGAGATGGAATGACGCTGTCTTCATACGAAATGGGAGCGGCTGTTGACATTCGAGGCCACTCCTACTACGTATAAGCTCCTCCGCAACCAATGCAATTAGTTTGGAAGCGGACTGGAACACAAGTCACGTGATCGCTCGATCCTAATGCTTACTGGTGGTTAATCACCCGTGGTTTCCATGCCAACCCTCGCTTTAGAACTCCAGGAAAGGCTATCCAACGCTGAAGAATGCCAAGTTCATTCGAGGTGGCAGCCTAATTAGCCATGGCTAGCGATCGGCTAGCAATAGTCATTAGCTAGCAGCTGCCATAACCACCCAACCCTGCTCCCAGATTTGGTCTTGAACACTGACTAGCAAACTGCACAAAAGCCACTCCTCGACTACAAAAAAAACTCAAGGCACAGTTTGGCGCATCTCGGTTAAGTTTAGTTCAGATAACGGGGAACGCGTTTCCACTGTTCTTAACGTGGCCACGAAGGGGTGACGGCAATTTTTTTAAAACTCAATCTTGATACGCCAGTGCAGGGCACACCCCCCACCCTCCTGCGATTGGCCGGCCACGTTCCGTCGTCACCCCCTCGGAGTATGGCCAATCGGCGACCAGTAAACGTGGCCAAATGCGGCATGTGGCCTGCAGACCGCCCCGGGACTGATGATCAACCAAAAGTGCTGCTTTTAAAAGAATAATTTTATAAGATAAATAATTGAACCCTGTACCCGCCTCCCATTAGGGACTATGATTTATGGCATCACATGCTGTCCGTGAAATAATTGTATTCATCCATTCATATTAACCACCAAGCACAATGAGGACCCATGGTCATCTATATGGCATGTGATTTAAAGAAGGTCATGAATGTGTCCTTTGTGAAAGGAAATATTGCATCAACTATGATATTATATCATAATATATAATATTTTCTGAGACTATATAATGTTCTCAAGGTTCAGGAATCGCACAGTTCATCAAATCGTATTACGCAGTTAATCAAATAATTATAATCGCATATGGCAGGGGGCGAAGTCACTGTTTATTTTCAAAGTAATGGATTTTTTTGCAGTTTTTTTTCTATAACTTTGAAGTGTTCTGATTGGTCTATAGTTATTACAGTGTATAGTTATTTCTTGTGAGTTTCCAGCTTTGAGTATGTGAGTGACGGTGCGTTTTTTAGCGAGTCGGGAAAGTTGTTGTTTTCGATAGAGAGTTATTGACGAGAGACGCTAGGGAGGAGCACAAATGATCATTTGTTTCGTTTGACTAGGTCGGCGTCGATGCCGTAAATATCCTTTTCTTTCGAGTTTGAGAGGAATGTGATGCAATTGAGAACCTTTAACTGGGTCATCTGTTTGAGATAAAAGGGTGGTGAGTGAAACCTGGCTGCCATTATGGTGGTGTGGGTGTCTAACATTGTGCAAATATTTAAGAAATGAGAGTTGAAGGAGTTTGCAATTGAGATGGTGTCTGTGATCAGCTCTCCATAGTTATTTAACTTCATACTATTGCCGCTTTTAGCTGGCTTCCCAGGAAGATTGTCTGTTTCCAAAGCAGAGACATGCAAATCAGCAACAACCATTTGACAACAAAGGAACAAAAATGCATCTATCTATTTATCTATTAGACATGCGGGAAATAGGTCGGTGGTGGGATTTGAACCACCGACTCACCGCACCATTAAGGCATATGCATGCTTTCCAGAGCACTGCCTAACCGACTGAGCTACTGGGCAGCACACGTGGAATTCTTACTGCTGTCCACAATGTCTGCTAGACATTAAGCAAATGCATTGATTCCAAAATACTTGTTTTGTCTACGGGCGTTGTGTGCTTTGCTCGATAAGCTGGTTTTTCCTTCACCCAGTATATATTTTTTTTATACAAACAGTAATTGTCTTGCTCGATAATTACTCTGCAAAAAAATAACAATTTTCCAGCGAAAGTAACTATTTGCGTTACTTAAAAATATTTTGTCCTAAATAGGTTTTATGTTCATTGTGGTGGGGATCTGTGATGGTGGGCTCAGTTCATTACATTTAATGACATGAAATGATCGCTCTGCTCTGTGATCTGTAACTCTCGGCTCGATTATTTCAATAATCATATGAATGTAGGAACATTAACAACCCTAATCCACTGTTATCCCTCCTCCAGGATTGTGGGCCATACAGAGCCGTACACCAAGCTATGCTGTAAGGGCTTCTGCATCGACATCCTCAAGAAACTGTCCCGCAACATCAAGTTCTCCTACGACCTGTACCTGGTCACCAACGGCAAGCACGGGAAGCTGGTGCGTGGCTTCTGGAACGGGATGATCGGCGAGGTGAGGACTAGAATTGCATGTCCAACTTTGAACTCGCTGTCTCCACTTTCGATTTCGAGTCACCACTAAGGTCTATTTAAGAGGTTATGATTAGCATGAGAGTTACTGTGTTAGTGTCACAGGTTCTTGGTCTAATTGAATAATGACCCAGAGAGGAGAAACAAGAGAGGGTCTAGAAACCCTTTTTTGTATGCAGCCAACGTAAATAATATTCATATTCTTTATGATAGCGTGAATGACCCTTTAGAGGTTGTGGTACACAATAACAACACCTATCTAAACACAGTCCATTTCTTCATCGTCGGACATGGTACTCATCTCAGTATTGAGGTCCACTGGGGCGGATTCAGGTTCCGGTGGAAGCTCCTGTGGGTCGGGATGCAGACGGGACAGACAGCACCCAGATTGAGTCAAATGCCAGAGTTTGTACAGTAATCGATGGAAACTTCGTCTAGGTATTTAATGGTGGTGTGACGTGCTTAGTCAGGCTAGCTCACCTGGATCAAGACTTTGGGGCCACGTCCTTCTGGGGTCGGGCGCTGTCTTAAGAGGAGGCAGACTGATGATCGCTGATGCGTAGCAGCTGGGGGCACTGGGACCTCCGCGGACGATCCGCGCATCTCGGCCGGCTGGTCCCGCTGACTCACTCAAACCGTTAGTTTGAGTGTTGTCTCATCAGCCATGGTCTGTGCATGCTAGTTGTTTCTTACAGGCGCCCATATAGCTTGCCAATACCCACACTTCCTAGGATTTATGATTAGTCCCAAGAAATGACCAAAGTATATGGTTTCCTATATAAACAATAATGAAAACAAAAACCGGAATGCTGATTTGTTTTCTGTGCCTGTATTAAAAAAATATTTTAAAAATCACTGTTGTGACTATGCATACTGAAGGGACTCAAACAGAGTTGGTAGCATTTCGCTAAAATTAAATTATGGAAATTTGGACGATGATTATGGAACCGTCAAGAAAATACATTCATTTATAACCACAGAGACAGGTAGACACACACACACACCAGGTACAGCAATTGACAATGATTTTAAAAAATAAAACCTTCACTGTTAAAAACACCCACCCTCCCTCTCACAGCCAATATGGCTGACAGTGGCACCAGAGCATAGCTTTTGCCCAGAGGAACAGATGCTGTTTGAAATAGCGAATCGTCAACGTGGCACCAATGCGAGTGAGGAAGCGTATTTCATTATGACTCTAACCTAACTCTTTTTTACAGATTTATGGTATGCAGTCCAAAAAAAAGGCACGCAGTGATTGCGTCCCTGAGCTTCGCATTTGCATTCCCATAGTGAAAGGGACAACTTTTCAAATTATAACTTTTCAAGTAACACCTCAGTCTCTCTGTGGACCTGACTTGAATCTGAGCACATCCTCATTGCGAATTCCCACTATTCCAAGGAATTTACCTAGGAACATACAGAGATGGCAAGTAACGAAGAACAAATACTTAAGTACTGTGCTTAAGTACAATTTTGAAGTATCTGTACTTTTAGAAGTACTTTTTTCTGTGAGTACTTTTTACTTGTACCGAGTAAATTTTTTACAAAAATATCTGTACTTCTACTCCTTACTTTTACCAAAACAGACTCGTTACTTTTTCTCTTTTTTGCACATTGACAGAGTATGATAACGTGCATAATATGAGCCAATAGGGGGCGCAGTTATTAAGTTAATAAGTGGTTTTCATTTAGTCCTGAGATATAAGCTAAATTAGGCTAGGTTGTTAGTCATTTATTCACATAATAACATTGACAAACTAACATTGGAAAAAATGCATTTTACATACAATTTTATTTTTAGTACTTTGTACTTTATACTTTCAAAAATACTTTTTGAGTACATTTCTGAGTATGTACTTTTAACTCTACTCTAGTAGATATTTGGATAAGTACTTAGTAGTCTTACTCGAGTAGTTTTTTCACAAATGTATTTTACTCTTACTTAAGTAAGACATTTGGGTACTTTTGCCAACTCTGGGAACATACATATGACTAAATGAGATGGTGACTACAGGGGCCTTGACACCTGCACGATTGAGTGGCTCGCAATGCCACGACGGGGCTTGCGGCAAGTCGTGTCATTTGCGGGAGGCTCCCGCATGTGGTGACGCACAGTTAAAATCGGTAGTGTCTTAGTGAACGAATGCGCGGCGAACCGTATCCGAATTAACGCGAACGGGGACGTCAAGCTCGCACATAGTGAGCGCATTGTTTTCGTCCAGCTTGCGCACTTATGCATCGGCACGGCGCAACATTGCGCAACTCGGACATGATGCGGCGGCTTGCACAAGCATACGCAATATAAAGAGACAACGGGACATCAACACTTGATATGGACAACTGGTGGAGGGGATGGGGGGGTTATCTCTGCGCTCTTGGCCAAGCGCGAGTTAGCAAAGCAGATTTATTTGATTTCCTGCTCAAAACTCATGGCATTTTTAAATGCTGTCGTATTTTGCTAGATCTATAATGATACATATTTCGACAAACTCACTCCTTGCTCAGCAAAAATTGCTTTAAATATGCCCTCGCAAGCCTGTCCAACCAAGTGTCTGCGCAGCACAGAGAATTGCGCACGGCTGTGATGGCACCAGCGCTCGTCCTCCTGCATTGTCCCAACAAGTTGACGGCCAGGTTGTGTAAAGCGTAAAATGTTGGCGGCCAGGTTGGGTATACGTGCCGACCCAGTGGCGATTTTTTGTGTTGTGACCAAAAATCAATTTCAGCCCCGACACGGCGCACAGACACGAGGGGCTGACGTACACCTCTCGCCAGCTCACGTGTAGTTTGTGCATGTGCACGAGCCAAGTCGTGGCATTGCGTGCCACAAAATCGTGCCAGGGGTCCTTAACTGTATTTATTTACCACAATAGGGATGAGCCTTGCAACAACCGAAACGTCCAAAGAACCCGTTCTGAAAAACCACTGATGATGTAGTCACGCCAATTTTAGGCTCCGGGTTTGGAACTCTAAAATTCTGCACAAAAACGGACATAGGAAGGTTCATGCACAGAAGCAGAGTTGTTGGTGTTTTTTTGTCCCCGAGTTCTCTGTTTGTGTCAAAAGCAGATGGGTTAGTGTTTTTTTCCCCAAGTTCACTGGGCGTGTCAAGGTATGGAGGGAATGGTCTGCTTTCCCTAGATACGATCTTATGAAGGTTGGTATGTCGGGGCCTCCCTCCGAAACTCAAGGTATTGGTTCAGACACAGACAGTCGTCGGCCCGTTGCAAATACCCTGTGGTATCAACAGCCTCGGCGGACGCGGGGATTGAGACATTGGGCCTTTGCATTCAGTGAGGCTGGTCTCTTGATCTCTCTCGGGCTCTTGTCGAGATGCTTGGTCGCATTTGCTCGATTCCCCCCGGGGGAAATCTTAAACACAACACAGACACACACAGAGTAACACGCTTGAACCAGCGAATTAAAGGCAGCTCTTTTTTAAAATTTTATAGTAGTTATCGCCAAACAACTGCTTTCACCACACTGTCTCCACTCGTTGGGAGCTTATGCAATGTGCAAGGGCCAGTGGTGGGTGTGGGGATTACCGGGTGGGTGAGCGGAAAGAGGTGAAGGGAGTGG
>OMKY01208424.1:0-21488 GCA_900302395.1 Bregmaceros cantori
TTACTTTATTTTTTTAAGTAATTTTTTCCGGCACCACCGCCGTTTTTTCATCTTTATTGGATTGAAACTGAGTTGAAGAGATTGTGGGTAGACATCGCAGTCAAGCCAACAGGGGGAGGAGAACTCACGGCACTACGGTCGCTGAGCTCAAAATTCCAGCACCATTCCTATGAATGGCGGCCACCAACGACAGCGACCTTGGCAGTTGACTTGACGTTGAGAGATCTTTGATTTCATATCTTCATGTCTGAGCGATCATTTATGTCTAATAATGTAAATCTAAATAATTTTTAAAAACCTGTTCCAATCATCTCTTAATTATCTTCCGATTTATGGAAATGTCCCCATGTGAGGGTTTCGCATGTGTATGCCTCATAAAAAAGTGATTCAACTTCAGCACACAATACAATCCGCGTTATAAATTGAAGCAATCAGAGATCGTAAACCTGCGCCGTAGTGGTACAAAAAATAGTACCTTTAGTGCTAGCAGTATGTGTGGCAACCCATACTGTTGGTGTTCAAGTAGCGCAATTGCGATTAGCGCAATTGCGATTGACCCATGTATTCCCACCGATAAACATGCCAACTACATTTCCCAGCGACCCGGAAGTCTGGTCACGTGACTGCGGTAAGCGCCCAGCAATCTATCGGTAAATTGGTGATTAAGTATGATTATGTTGCTTATATGCACCAAAATTTAATCGATTCTTCCGTGTGCCATTTCCAACAACTGTACAAAATTTAAGCCAGATCCGTGCACAAATTTTTCAGTTATCCTGGGGACAGACAAACCAACAAACCAACGCTGCCAAAAACATAAACTGCTCCGCGGCGCAGCCCCGGCGCAGGTAATAAAAGGTGCTTTGACATGAGCAATGGCTTATTATGACACTTGTTAGTGACACATTCACCTGCCAGTCATCAGTCAGCATGCAAGCGCTGGTTATAAGTCATAGACTTGTGTTCACACTTGGGGTGTGAAATGTAAACCAAGCCGACCGGATTAGGTGTAATGTGCATCTTGTTGCAGGCGCGTAATTCTGTCAAATCTGTAGTCTTCTGGCACAGCTATAATGGCACTAATCACATTATATTAGTGGTGGGCATAGATTCATTTTAGGAATCTAGATTCATTTCAAAATTAATCTAGATTAATCTAGAACTACCATTTGTATACTTCCTGTATGGACGATAAAGGGAACTATTGCTTGAATACTGGGATCATGAACGCTTATGATGATAGGATGTGTGGGTGTTTGTCTTGTTCTTTTTGTTGTTTTTTTTTCTTTGTTGGGGGAAAAATGTAAAAAAAATTATAATACAAGTATTTTGGGGGAAAAAAACAGCACACATTGAGCTCTTCGGTCACACATTGGGCTTGTCCGCTCTATGCAATTTACCCTTGAGGATGAATACAGTATCTATCTACAATGCAACCAAATAATATGGTTACCTTATAGTAGTGGCTGTGCTTAATGGGTGGCACTGCCTATAATGAGGTCTCGTTCTTAGAAAACGCCCAAGGAGCCATTGAGAAACGAAAAAACAAACATAAACATAGCTGTCGATTGCAGTGAACAAACTTCCTTTGTGTCTGTGCCTTTTGTGCAAGCTCAAAAACACATTATTTTGTTATTTCGTTAACTAACACCACCAAAATTCCACACTTGCCACAAGTGGGCACACACATACAACATGCAGCTGTCCCTCTTGCACAAATGGGCATAGAGATAGTTAATGAGTATATAAACTGCATGCAGTTTGTGTCTATCCAACACTGCACAGCAAGACGTAGAAGACACAACATGTAATATCATTCAATGCACAAACCTTCGCTCAATGTCTTCTGGAGACTGGTGGAGGGAGACAGAACACATCAACAGGTTGCTGTGTGTGTGTGTGTGTGTGTGTGTGTCTGTCTGTGTGAGCGTGTCTGTGTGAGCGTGTATGAGAAAGAGATTCAGGAGGAGTGTGTGGGTGTGAGTGCTTGCTCTGGCATGTGTGCGGGCGTGCACATTCATATATGTGTGGCTGTGTGTGTGTGCCAATATACATTACATATTACATTTCATTTTCTTTGGCCTGGCATGTGTGCATCCATTGACATTTATACAAGATGCTTACATAATTCATAAGGGTTCCATGGTCCAATAGAGTGGTTGCACGGTGACATCACGGCAGACATTTTGGTGATACGGTGCGTACAGTACGTACAGTGAAGTATACGTATACGTACGGTTAAGTGGTATACCTTACCACTTCAGGCTGACATCTGCTGCCGATTGATAGCATATTACCATGGATAAATCAATAATAGAAGTCTTTTTTTTTCCGGCGTCAGCGCCGTTTTTTCCATCTTTATTGGATAGGAAATTGGGTTGAAGAGATCGGGGGTAGACATTGCAGACAAGTTGACGAGCGTAGTCGAACTCGCGACACTGCGGATGCTGCGGTAGACACAGCGCCACTAACATGAATGGGGGCGCGTTATGTGTGGTGTCATAACCACTCGGCCAACGCGGACCCCAATAATAGAAGTCTTTTAAATGGTTAATGTTATGCAAATATCTCTCTCTGCCTTCGTACACACACACACAAACATATTTCAATTAACGATCATTGTGCCATTGCATGTCTGAAATAGCCTGGCAAGCCAGACCCAACGAATCGCCAGCGCATCCCTGGCGACAGGATGGTCTGGTGGGTCAACCAGGTCGACAAATCAGATTGTCATCCACATTTGGGCGATCCAATCAGAGCCCCGTTAAGGCGGGCTTTGTTTGAATCGAGACGTGGCCCTCCACGCCACTTGTCACATCTGCTGCGCTGTGATAATTTCATTTGATTAACTCACCTTTTTTCAAACCTGCTCAATCCAGAGCAAACAATCATTCTATATACATGTGCAATGCATGGACAATTCATTTGTTGAGGCTTGCCAGCCTATGTTATTGGGCATTTAAAACAATGTTCAACAACTAAGCCAAAGGAGATGGTGTCATAGCACGCTGGCTGCATTTGAACTCACCCTTGCATCGGTCTCAGCCTCGCGTGCGGTGGTGTCGAGGATAGCCTTCGCAGAGTCGATCCTCTCCTGGGAGGACACGATCTGATCGTACAGCTGTTCCAGTTTGGCTTTCTTGTCTTCCTCCATGCTGACCGACATTGCGTTGTACTGATCTAGGGCCAGCCCCACCATTTCCTCATTCTGATGGTGCAGCTCCTCTTCCAGTGAACTTGACTGCTCCTGTTGGTGTATAACCACAGATTTTATTCATGGATTTATCTTCAAGTTCAAGCCTATGTGACAAGGCTGCTGGTCCGGTTTAACCCCTATGTTCCGAAATCCCTATTTTCAGCCAAGTTATGGGCCTTGGGGGCTACCCCCTAATCCTAACCCCTAATCCTAACCCCTAAACGACCTGTAACTTCCCCTACCCTAACCCCTACCCTAACACATCATTTTTCAGAAAAAAAGATATGATAGGGATTTCAGAACATAGGGATTTCAGAACATTGGGATATCCCCGCTGGTCCAGTGGTGGCTACCACCGCATGACCTGAGCACCAAGAAGTGGCTGTCGAATTTTCGCTACATGATTTTATTAGAAAGCATCTGCAAAAATCAACGCAGCATATGCTTCAACTATAACTGCTAAGGATGATCTTGTGATTCCACGTTGGAATACTGAATTTAGCTTGGTATGTTGAATTTAGAAATATGAACACCGTACTATTACTACGGTTATCCATATCATATCCATGACACCCAGAATGCACACCATTTTACAGGGATAGAAAAACAAAAGAAAATGTTTGGTGGCTAATTTATAAATATTCTAAATATGGCTAAGTGCTGAATATCATTTAACCCCAAAACCCTGGCTGAATTGAGTTATCCCATTTGCCTCAACTCTCTTGCACTTAGCCACTCAAATGACACGAATGTGATGAAATATGAACCGGTCTAGCAGTAACTGCGTTGTCTGCTATATACCTCCACAGAATTGTATCCCAGCTCCAGGTCGGACACCAGTTCCTCCATGTTCTCTGACTGGTTCTGCAGATCTGAGATCCAATCAGCCAGCCTCTCCTGCGGCGACAGAAGGAAAAGCGTTTGAGACTTTTGTCTTCAAATGCTAATACGACATTTGATGAGCGGCTGTGGTTGTTGTGAAATGCAGATGCCGAGAACCGTACATTCCACCACCAGTGGAGTCGTGTTCCAGAAATCTGAACGCTGATGGCACTCCCACCAGCTTCACACACACGTCACCAAAGAGACCACCTCGATCATGATACAGGCATTAGTTGCCCACCACTCCTCAGGTCAAAGCTGCTAAGCTCTACCAGTAAGCTGTATATGTGTTTATTGGCTGGGTCAATGAGTCAGTCTGTGACTCTGTGCGTGTGTCAGTCATGAAATCGACATTACACACAAGTACACGTAGTGTACCCACAGGACTCTGTGTGCCCATTGGGAAATATCAGCACCGAAGCTGACAAAGTGGGGGGAAAAAATCTGGTTTTGACTAATTTCTAGGGTGTCCTGACAATTACTCACAAATGTCATCTTTGTTTCATGTGGAGTCCATTTGGTGATATTGGAAACTGTTATATCCACTCAATGCCAATGCAGCATTACATTTTATAGACATTTTTCTTGTTGGTTTTCATGTAATGCTGACAAGCAGTTGCTTTTGACACTGAATATCCAATGAACGTACACTTTAGTGAAGACGCCCAGTCTTATGTGTTGCTGTGATCATCTAGAAATTATGTGCTTTCATATAAATAATGGTACTTTCATATTTGAATAGTATTGTCCAAAGCAAAAGGCAATTGCCAATAAATGAGATAAACGCGCCTTGCACATGTTTCCCCAGTACCTTAATATTCTCGTATGCTGCATCCACAGAGGAAGTCTCATGGCCCTGGTGCTTTTCAGAGTCATAGTCCTCCTTCGACAAAAGACAGCAACAGACCAGACACCACCAGTCCATCCCCTGAAGCTCTGCGATGGCTCTCATCTGCTCCTCCTCTTCAGCATCCATAATATCATATTCAGCCTCCAGAGGTTCCTCTCCAGGCAAAGATCCCTCCTTTTGGTCCATGACCTCATCTTCCTGTTCCTCCTTCTCCACTATTTCTTCAGACTGCAGTAAGGCCTGTTCTGTTTCAACTTGGTCCTTTACGTCTTTCGCTTCCTGCTGGGTGATAATATCATACTCCATTTCCTCAGCAGCGTGAGAGGTTTCATCAGCAACAGCTTTATTCAACTCCGCTGGCCGAAGTACATCTTCTGTGGACTCCAATATCCTGGGAGCTTCTTTCTGAATCTCCAGAAGATCTGTGGCGGTCTTTACAAGTTCTGTGGCTTTATCAGATTCATAGCCAATTTCAGGTTCAGGACTAACACCAGGTTCAGGACTAACACCAGGCTCAGGACTAACACCAGGCTCAGGACTAACACCAGGCTCAGGACTGGTCCCCGGCTCTGGACTAAGCTGGTCTTGTGTCATACTAGACAGGTCCTCAAAGGCTGTAAAGCGTGACAGTTTTGAAGCTTTCTTCCTGTCATCCTCCACTGCCTTCATATCTGCATGAATGTCAGTTACAGAGTCAATTGCAGGTGTAGGGGACTTATGACCTATGTCGGCCTCTCGCTCAAGGCCAACATCCAGGTCAGGACTGGCCTCTGGTTCCCAAATGACAATTGTTTCAGGGGTAACTCCATGGTTACAACTGGACTCTGGCTCAGGACTAGCCTCAGCTTGCAAACTGGTAACTGGTTTAGTTTCACTTTCAGTTTCAATACTAATGTATGGCTCAGCACTAACCTCTACATCTTGGGTAACCCCAGGTATAAAACTAGACCCGGATTGAGGGGTTATATCTTCAGTTTGCATACCATTTATTTCAGGTACAATTTCAGGTTTAGGGGTACTTTTTGGCTCTGATAGAGGCTCCACATCAGGGTGCATATCAGGTATATGACTGGACTCAGGCTGAGAAGTTATGTCTTGTTCATGACCAGTCTCTGAATATGGAATAACCTCAGGTATAGGTTTAATTTCAGCACTAAGGCCAGGTGAATGGATAGATTCTGGCTCAAGTGAACTAGCTTCAGTTTCACAAATAACTTTTGGCTCAGGGCTAACTCCATGTTTAGAAATGAGCTCTGCCTCAGGACTAGCCTCAGTCTGCAAACTAATTATTTTGGTTTCAGGCTCAGTACTAGCGTTCGGCTCAGCAGTAAGCTCTGCATTTTGAGTAATCTCAGATATATAACTAGACCCAATTTGAGGGATTATTTCTTTTTCCGAAAGATCATTCTCTTGAACCAAATAAGGAATGTCCAAATCAGGAATAGGCCCAGGCAAATCAGTGATATCTTCTTCAACAGCAATCTCAGGTTCTGGCCTAACCACTGATTCAAGACATGGCTCTGGTTCAGATTCAATTTTAGGTTCAGAAATATCTGGCTCCAAGCTAACTTCGGGCTTAGAACCATCACCTGTCTCAGAACCAACATCAGGTGTAGGACTAACCTCTGAGTTTTCAATTGTTTCTGCTACAATGACAATTTCTGGTGTGAAACTAATCTCAGGTAGAAGGCTAACCACAGGCTTGGGACTAATATTTTGTCCACTTTCTGGTTCAAGACTATGTTCTGATGTGCTGGTGAGATTGGTTTTAGGACCAGAATCTGGCTCTGGACTAACCTCAGATTTAGAAATAATTTCAGGTTTAAGACTCTCAGCTGGCTCTGGACTTTCAGGCTTAGAAGTAAGCTCCGACTCTGCCATCACTTCTACTTGGTGACTACCTTCAGCTGTGACGATAACCTCAGTTTCAGAACTGACATCAACTTTAAGACTGTCCTCTAATTCAACACTAGCTTTAGGTTCAAGAGTAACAGCACCTGTTCCCAGTTCTGAAAGGTCCTGAGTGGTAAGCACACTCTCTTCTTTTATATTTTCATCTGTTGGTTCCAGCCCTTTTGCTTGATCTAGCACTTCTTCAGTATGTGTGGGTATATGTTCAGTGGGTGCAATTATAGGTTCTGGGAAGGCCCCTGGACTTTTGGCACGGATCCTCCCAGACACACGGCTAATATCTATCGCCACTTCTACAGATTTTCCTTTAGGCACAACAAGAACAAAATCATCACCAACATTCATTGTGTCATGAGTGATGGGTGAAGTTTTAGTGTTTGGAATTTCTGTAGGTGGATCTGTATGCGATTCCTTGACAATAATGTCATGCTCCGGCTCCAGTTCAGGTTGAGGTTGACTAGTTAGGGGAACGTAATTTTCCACTTCAGTTAAGTCGGGTTTGATTTCAAGTTCAGTGTCAGGTTTCTCTTCAACAGCCAGATTTTCAACAGGTTTTTCTGGAGTTTTATTTATATCCTGGCTTTCTTCAATGACTTCACCTGCTTGTATGATAATGTCAGCTTTGTCCTTTTCAGGTGAACTTGAATCAGTTTGCTCACATATATTCCATTTCTCTGTATCAGCTGTTTCAAGAGATGGAGATTCTAGTGCTTCAATTTTGGCTTCTGCTTGCTCGTTCACGCTGTCGTCTTCCATAGGAGGAACTACTGTTTCTGGCTTTTCAGAAACGCTCTTCAAGGCCAGACTTTCGGTGTGATCTACAGGAGTTTTTCTGTCTGCAATGTCAGCTGTGTTCTCTTCCTCAGATGGTGCCACTTTAGAAATGTCCTCACTAATTCCATCAAGTGTTGCAACTATTTCTGCAGTTTCAAGGTTTGGAGCATCCACTGGAGGTTCAGGTTGAGGAAGTGTTTCTTTTTCTTCTTCCTTATCCTCTCTCTTAATCTCTTCTACAGGTAACACCTGATCTTTTGGAATGGCACATGGTGCTACTGTGTCAAGATTGATGACTTCAGACTGAGTTTCAGCTTTTTTGGAATCCAAGTCATCATGCGTTTCTGTCTGTCCCAACATCTCTGCTAGTGCTTCTTGGCCATTCATTTCCTCTAATACTTCAGCTGGTTTTGTTTCAGTAGCTTTGTCATGGAGAAGCTTGTCTTCCTTCTCATCTTCCAATGCTTTCAAGGACTCCACTTCTTCTTTCACCTCCTCACTTGTTGCCTGTTCACTCATTTTCATGCCCTCCTTTCCACAGGTCCTCTTCAACATACCTGTCATTTCAAAAGCATTTCTTGACCACAACTTCCTTTTCCCGTCTGCATCATTCTCTTCTTCTGATTCAATCTCTGGTTGGGTATCTACCATGGGAGTTTGATCCCGCAGAGTGAACATCTCCAAGTAACCGTCAACCTCTTCTGAGTCTGAAAGGCGTCTTTTGAACCTGCTTTCTTCAGCTGCATGCTCAGTCTCCAGACTCTCAGTAGCAGTTGGAACAGATTCACCCTCTGTGTCCTCATACAGATCAGAGTACATATATGACATAGCAGTTGGCTCATCCAACAGGATCTGGTCGATAATTTTTGGTGGACCTGTAGGGAGATAGATGGGAGTGAGGACGGTCTGCTCGCTGCAGAACAACACCGAGCCGTTGTCCTTTTGAGATCGTTGGCTCTCCCGTCTCACCCTTGTCCTGTCTCCTGATTCTAACTCTGTGTCCTTTCTCGGGAGGGTAGGGGGTTCATCCTTCCTACCACCATAGAATACTTCGTCCAAATGATGGCCAGCAATCTCCATGTCTGACACTACAACAAATGATTCATCCATTGCAGTGGTGCTGTCCTTTAAACTCTCTTGTCTGGGCATTACTTTGGCCTCTTGACATTTTGCAGCAGGGACTTCAACTTCTTGTTGCGATTCTGTACTTGGTCGTCCAGGAACTGACACATCCAACAGTGTGAACTTTTCAAAGTAGTCCATGTCACATAAACTGTTTCTCTTTGTAGCTGCATCACTTGTTTCAGAGTCTTGCTCCGCGGTAGCCTGTAATTAGGAGATAATTTCAAATGTTAATGTAAAAATATACATATTAATATTGCATTATATTATTAACTCACCATTAATTATTATTATTTTTTTTTTTACAAATGATTACCTCTTTATTTTCAGTCTCCATCTCGGTGACTTCGGACGTTGTATTGAGAATTGGCTGGATCGTTTTTGACTTAATTCCTGGAGTCTTGTCGAGATAGGACAAGTTATCTGGGAGTTCTGTGCTTTGTTCTTCATCAACAGTGGGCAGCTTCGAGGGCACCCGGATGTTGAGTATCTCATAGCCGTCTGAAATCAAACTAAACAGCTGCTGATCTTTGTCTTTGCTTTTGCTCAGTTCAGGCTCACCATGAGGTTTCACTTGCTTGACATTAGGCACGGACACCTCGGCCATCTCCAGCCTCTCGACTCCCAGAGATGAGCCGCATCTGGAACCTCCGGGTCTTCTCAGCCTGCTGCTCCTCCCACCAGACCGGATCCTTCGGCGCACAATTTGCTCCTCGTCAAAGACAATGGTGATCTGGCCCTGCATACCCGAGCTTTCCGTACCATAGCTCTCAGCAACAGAGCCTGCCTCAGAAGCCCACGGCGTGGAACAGCGGCTGGAGGCAGTTTCCCAGAGTATTCCACTATCCTCGCTCTGGACCGTCACCATGGAGAAGGATGGGTCCCCTACCAGACACTGCAACTTGGGCTTCAGAGAAGGGTCCTGGACTGCTTCTCTTAGACTAGGAAAGCAATCATGTACATTACAATATTAGTACAGTCATTAAGTTAATAAGATAAAGGAATTAATGAGGTAAATTATGAATGTATTCAAAGACAAGATGCACATCACCAAGGCTGAAAAACCCCCACAATAAATATGTTTTATAAAAAAGCAACAATGAACAACAAGAAGCGCACATGAAATGCACATTAGAAGAAAAGGAAAAAAAATGTTTAGATGTTGTAGATAATACCATCTTAAAAGTGTTGTTGTATATACTACTACCTGTGTACCTAGCAATGCTTGAATTAGCCAAGGTTAGAGCTAACATGAATCACACGGGGGCGTGTTTTCTGAGACATTCACACACATGTATTCCTACTCACTTTCCTCTAGGCACTTACGTGACGTCGTAGTTGAGTTTTCAACTCCTCCCCTGCAGGCTCCCCCCACTTAAATCGATCGTCCCTGCTAAAGACGGTGCTTTCTATGCAATGTTAACGTTAAGTAATGCTTTTTGTGGAAGTATTTTTTTTTTCTAAAACCCATACGCTACAAACCTAACCTGGTTCATGACAATTCAGATTATACTGTATATGGTTTTGGGTATATAGACCTGACCTAGTTTAGGAGTGTATCTATGACAGACAGACTTGGTATTTGTATATAGACAGATTTATGTGCTAAAAACAGGGGGCTGACATTTTGAAAATACGACTTGAAGTTACTCACTTGGTGTGGTCACATGCTCTTCTGGACCAATGGGATGGCTGCATTCAATCATATATCCGACAAAAATAAGTAAATGGAATGGGTTGCGCAGGTGATTGAACCATGTGTTTGTGGGGCATAGATCCAAACATGTGGGTGTGGAACAGCACAAGTTACCACCACACTTTTTAAATAACGCAATAGGAGTGTGCTGTCTCATTAAGCGAGCTCACAGCGATGTAACAGCACTCGAAGTCATATTCAGCCTAGAACTCGTACCGAAAATACCTGCTGAACTTGTATATCTAAAAATCTGGTGTGCTGCCTCTAGTTAAGTTATTATAGTGTGTCCAAAATCACCCCAACTCAGTATATACTACACTAAAGTGTGGATGTGTCGTTTGTAGTGGTGCCTGAATCTGAATGAGAATTAATAGGGTGGACTCACAAGTATCCCATGAAAAGTAACATACAACGCATGCTCAGTAACCAAACAAGCAATATATATATCATAATGCATTGTGGTGTCGCAATATCAAACATTTGTGGCAGCCATGCAAGTTTGCAAGCACAAGCTTCCCTGCAGTTGGCAGGACTGTCATCAGTGGAATGACCATTAAATATCATCTGATTGCTTCAACAACTGGTAGTGGAGTTTATGCAATCCATGGACAGCATGTGATTTTTACCCTTGCAATTCACTCAAGGCCATTTATTTGACCAAAGGATCCAGATATTGAACACACTCTTCTAAAATTATTATTTATAAAACGTATTTGCATGACTACAGCCCGCATGCTATGACAATTTATACTTTTTCTTCCTTTTTTTGCATTTCAACGAACAATCAATTAAATGCTAGTCTACAAAATGAGTTAATTGCATAATGCACAACACCGAGGAAAACACCTGTTTCGGAGTTCTTCCACCTCATCCTCGCCGTCTTGATCAGCAGGCGACTCACTCCGCAGCCCCTGCAGTTCGGCCATCTCCGAATCGAGGCTCTCACAGCCGTCCTCCATTCTAGCCCCAAGCGTATTCCTTCAGTGTGGTGTGGAGTGGAGGCCCGACTGTTCCAGGACCCTTCGCGTTGCTGTGTGGGCTCTGCCTGTTTGTGTCATTTCAACATGGGAGTGAGGGGCCGACAGAGGGTGGGGGGTGCCCAACTGACTCAGCCAGGGATGAAAATAGCTCATATGGTGGGGGGGAGTAGAGCGAACACTCTGGGGGAAGGAGGCACTAGAGGCCCCCCTCGGCTCTCCCAAAGTTGCTGGACAGAAGGCTGATGACAGGCTGGTCTTGGACTCCTGTTGGACACATAGAGCATGAGCATACACATAAGAAAGTCAGTGATACGATTCAACATCGGTTACAGGAACAAGAGTAATTGGGAATTATAGCTTTAAGATAGGAATTCCCGCTAAGGGTTATAAATAACCTGTAACACTATCCGTGATGGCTGCACTAAATGAGGACACAAGACTGACCTGCACTTTAAGTTTACTTGATGATAGAATGATGCACAGTTCGTCAGTATCTACTGGACAGAGTGACACAGCATTTAGAACAGAGAATATGTTCGAACATTTAACATTATTGTTTTTTTTTTCAGGCAAGTTGGTAATTTATCAAAAGGTCAAGAGGTGTGATTAACAAATCTTCTATGTTGCGTTTAATTTTGGGGGTCGCGCGCAAGGTGAAGTATACGCATACGGTTAAGTGCCTTACCACTTCACCTTCATTGTACTGGGGTGAATACAATGGACGCAGTTAGGCTGCCATCTGCTGGCGATTGACAGCATATTACCATGGCTAAATCAATAATAGAAGACGTAAACTGACAATGTTATGTAAATATCACTCTGTTTGTCTGACTGCGATGCAACCCCCAAAATGTCTGCCTGACGTCAACACGCACAAGCCCTATTATTACGGGGCAGGGAGTGCTTAATTACGGAACAAACATTGATTGTCTGGAAGCAGTCATCTCGACTGCTTAAAGGTATATCCCTGAAAATGTATATACCAGACGCTTAGCGTTTTGGGGATATTAAAAGTAGACGACGACCTCACCATTCGTTGTCTACGTGAACCGATAATTGAAAAAAGAGTCGGACTCTGCGTCGTTACCATGGGGTCGTTACGCAACACGTGTGGAGCTTTCACCCATCAACCGCCATGTTGGCTGAACAAGAGCAGCTGAACAGTGTCATCTGTTGGTCAATGAAGGCTACCGCAAAACGGACGATGTTGTTGAAGAGAGAAAATGCTTTGGGTAGGACATCAGGAATAACTAGATTACATTATTTCACCCAGTTACTTTATTTCAGGAACTGGAAATAAACTAACACTAACGGATGTTGGCTCAGGCACAAAAGCAAACTATTGATCATTTTACACATTGAAATGGCTACTTTTATGACAAATTTTATTTTAAAGTATGTGTGTGTATATACAGAGATGGGCAGTAACGCATTACACTTAACTAACATTTTTTTGTGTACTTTTTTACTTTTGGAGTAAATTTTCCACGAGTTACTTTCTACTTTTACTCAAGTAAATTTGAGGTGGAAAAAACTACTTTTTACTGAGCTGTAACTAAAAAGTACTGTACATTAACTCTGCCTTTAACGACACCCGTTGGGAACTGTTGGCACATATGTTGATGTCATATCTCTCTCGCTCGCTCTCCCTCTCTCCCACTTGGTCTCTGTCTCCCTCTCGGGCTCTCTCTCTCGGGCGATGTTTTTTTTTCATTCATTTTTTGAATTAATTTTTTAAACTGAAAGTTACCGAGTACTTTCGCTACTTAAGTAACTTTTTTGTGGAATACTTTACTTTTACTTGAGTAACTATTTGGATGATTACTTTTGACTCCTACTTGAGTAATATTTTGCTGAGGTAACAATACTTTTACTTGAGTAATTTTTATGGCTACTCTGCCCATATCTGTGTATGTATGTATGTGTAATTATATATATATATATATATATATACACATATCCCGAACAAAGATGCATGGAGGGACTAGGATATAATTAATATGATATAAATCTCTTTGATGACAGGCCCTAACCTGGCATGCAGAACAAATGATTTGTTCACGCATCGCTCGCACTCAACAGTCATCGAGACTCACGTGACTAATTCATTCGTTTGGCTTGCCAGGCTGCCAGGCTAGAGAAGCCGGGACAATTGAGAGAATGAAGACAAATGACAAGGATAAACTTTACTTTATTAACATTTTTAAATTTTATTTAATATTTAACCGATAAATTCAAACAGCCCTCAGCCATGGTAACCATGTTCCCCATCTCCCCATCAATCAACATTAGGCTTAAAGTATGTACAAATAATATATGCAGAAGGGCATTTCAACTCAATAGATCAATGCAAACATAGAAAGATTTCAAATGGTACAAAATTGTGGCAGTCAAGTCTTCCTGTCTTTCCAGACAGCATGTGTAGAGAATGAAATATTGAAATATTTTTAACAAAGATTATGCTATCAGAAATGGCGCAATGACCCTAAAAAAATGAATACTTCATTGTACTAATACCATAAAAATGTATAAACGGAAACTCTGGAAATGTTTTTGTAAAAGTATTTCCTACACCACTGTTCGGCGGGTAGTTCTGGCCAGAATTTTAGGTTGAATATGACTTCCTGTGCCTTTACGTCGCTGTGTTCCGACTTATTTTTGAACTCTATTTACTGGGACAGGAGACAGCACACACCTATTGCGTTATTAAAACATGATAGTGATAACTTGCACTGTTCTATTTCACACCCAAATGCTCTAGTGTGGATCTGTGCACCACAAACATATGATTCAATAATCTGCGCGACCCGTTCCTCATTTCCCCTACAACACTCATTTTCAGAGGAATTGCGATTGAATGCAGCCATCCCATTGGTCTAAAAGAACACACTGAGTGAGTAACCAAGTCGTATTATCAAAATGTCAGTTCCCTGCATTTAGCACGTAAACTCTTCTATAGAAGTGTATCGAAGCAGGGGTTGAAAAAGCTGAAAACGCATTTATGGTGCAGTAGGCACAACTTGCTTGAATTTATAATTTTAAAAAAAAGTTGTAAAATATAATGCAAGCAACCCACAAGAAACACTGAACAGGAGAGAAATCGCTAATTACTTAATTTAGTTCTTAACAAAGCAACAAACACATTCTTTGGACTTGAAATCTGTATTACCCGCCACGAAAATAGAGTGTACACTTTTATAAGGCCCATGTATCGAGCACACGGGCTGAAACATTTTCAGCAGCTGCTGGATGCTTTTACCAGGAACATATAATTGATGAACAGGAATGAGTGATATTTTCACTCGATTCATCTGATGATCATTCTCAAAAAATAAAATCTGCTGGATACCAAACTGCACATTTTGGAATTCTTTCACAGCATCAGAATCGATGCAACGTGGTAACCAAAAAGAGATACAGCTATACCTTCAAGATCCAGATATACCTTACCACAGACACACACAGACACACAAGCAACGGAAGTGTCTTTGTCGTGCCCCAAGGGCGGAAAGAGGCCACAGAAAGGTAAATTTGGATTTCAAGCATTGCCGACGACTTGGAACGAAAAACAAAACATGAAGCCATGTTTTTCATCTCCGAGAAGACTCCTTGTTGATGGTGGCCCTCAGTGGGAGCAGCGAGTTTAGGTCCTTGGACTGTGTAAGCATCCGGAAAGACTGATACAGAAACATGGGGAGAGAAAGTGTGTCAGACAGGACGCCACATGGGCAGAATTCGGACTAAAAATGCAAGAAAGGCTATCTAGCAAGCTAAAGAAAGGACTAGCAAAGCAGGGCTGCATTAACGATTATTTTGATTATGGATTAATCCGCCTTTTTCACTGACGATTAATCGAAGTCATAATTGACCTGGAACGTTAAAAGTTTGCAATATTAATATTGCAAACTTTTTCTGTTTCCTCCATGTATTGCTATCATTTCCATTTTTGTAGTATTGGCATGGAAGAGCCTGCTCTTACATGCTAACTTATTGTGCATGTGTCGTTGTGGGGCTTAACAGTATTCCGTATCCAAGAGAATGGGCGTGGCCGTGACACTGGGAATGGCAACTGACAACCATATTTTCAACACGTTTGAGCAGAGAATGGGCCAAACAAGCAAAGGATTAATCACTGCTGATTAATCGATTATAAAATTACTTTTTAATTAATTATTTCAGTAATAAATTATTCTCTATTAATCAATTATCATCTATTAATTGATTAATTGGTTGCAGCCCTACTGTAGAATAAACAGTCATGAGCGTGATGGACATGTGTGTGTATTTTCAAGAAACTGAGAAATATGTACAGCAGCAAACTTGTTCTTGATGGTGACGAACTTGGCATGTTCGTGGACGGCTCTGGCAATATTCGTCCTTTCAAACGGCTCTGTGGATGATAGAAATAATGTTTTAAATTACTGTTGATCAACAGGGGATTCAACACCCAAACACATCCATTACCAAACGACTTTTCCCAACTGTTGCAATACGATACATTATGGTCAGCAATTACTTATATGGCACACAGGCTTAATTTGTGTTTTAAAAGGAAACCAAAAGTGCCTAGTGTCAGATAGCGATGGTGAATTAGAGATACTTTACTCATGCTCGAGGGCAAATGTATTCGTGTTAGCGAAGACAGAGAAGCAGTAGAACATTTATGTAGAGAAACACCTCTGAAAAAAGCAAGACGTAATGAATAGTCAGGAAACACTAAAAAAAGATCATTAATGGCTTGATGAATTTTGTTCATTCTCTCAAACCATGTACTAATAAATTACTCATGCAACAGTTTCGGCCGTGCTCCTGCGACCTTCTTCAGGAGTGCCGTCCTTATAATATGTGATAAAGCTGCGCCGTCACCATGCCAACTGGAGGATAGCCTGACCGCGCCGCGTGGACGATGCATTGGTTCTGGCTCGCCAGGCTAACTGGACGCCACTCCCGAAGAAGGTGGCCGAGTCGCGACCGAAACTGTTTTTTAAAAAGTGTATTCCTGTCATTTAAATGAATGAGTAATTCATTACTGGCTTGTTATGATACACACCAAGGTAGGCTTCTAAACCTATGTTCCATCCTCCTGATGCCTAGGATGGAGGTGGGGCTTACCCTCCACACAGATGTATTTGTTCAGCCATTCCTTGCTCTTGTTCCTCGGCAGACACCTTGCTTCCCGCACAGAGATGAGCTGCTTTTCCCATCTAAGAAAGTGAAACTATTTCAATGCAGGGCCTGGTTCAAACGCACACACACAGCCATGGGACATCAACCCCTCTATTAGGGCTGCAACTAACGATTATTTCAATAGTCGATTAGTTGCCGATTATTAAAACGATTAGTTGATTAATCAGTTGGATATTGTTCCTTTAAAAGATCCCCAAAATGTTGGCTCATGATATCCAGCAAATGTACAACAATTTAATTACAATTTAACACAAACTCATTACAATTAATCTTTACGCTAATATTTTGATAGTTTTCTTCATATTCATCTTTTTTCATCAATAATGTTGAATATTTTATTTGCGTAAACCAATAGGTGGTGGTGTCAGCAAAAAACTGCTGAAATTTACAATCATCAAATACTTGGCGATTATCGATTACTGCATTAGTTGTCGATTAATTTCATAATCATCGATTAATCGACTAATCGTTGCAGCCCTACCCCCTATGCATGTTCACATGCATAGGGGGTACATTCGTTTTGCTTCATCACCACCCACATTATAATAGCGTTAAAACCCTGCTTAAAAGATAATATTTAAAATGTAGGTCCAAGACTGATGGCAGTGAATTTACAATACTTCAATACTGTACAATACTAGTATACTAGTATTGTATGGAGAAAACTCCAATATAGTCGTAATGCCAAGCCTTGCATCATTCCTAGGGTAGTTTTTTTCCACGTTAATTTTTCTCGTTTTTTTTTTATTGACAGCGTTAGTGTGAAAGGGGGATGAGGGAGTGGGTAGTTACATCTATACATAAAGCAAAGGATTATCATTTATTGAAATGCAGGAGGCTGCAACAAGTGGCCTGGTCAGAATACCCTCACTTGGGGAAATCGCTACGGAATGTCACCGGCACATTCCATCTGCCAAGTAGAGAACCTGCCACGCTGATCGGGCCAATTTTTGCTGCCTTTTGGTACCCGCAGATATTACCATTTATCCGTTAAACACATCACATGGTCATGCAGAAGTGGACATAATTCTGTGACCTCGCCACCGACCTGAAGGTGAAGGTGTAGTATTTGAAGAAGCCCATAAGAAGTTCACCCAGACAGGAATCGTTGATGGACTGGAAGGGTGCGATGTTCTTGATGGCCCCTGGGAGCATATCCACGTCCACGGATAATTTAAAACACTCCTGAGGTTGAAGACGAGCAAAATTAGCTCAGGCCATTAGTCCTCATTGAAGGATTGATTTATGTGCATCATAGGGTGATAATAAATAACATTTTGTTCGTTTGGTTGTTCATACTTCAAAGTTAAAAAAAAACAAAAAACAATACATACTGGGTTTTTCATCTGGAATGAAGGGAGTACTGGTTCTCCAAGAGCTGTAAAACATGGTTCAGCATTAACGATCTATGAAATGGTCTTGGGAGTGCATGCAGCAAAAATGCGCGTATCATTTCAACAAAAACCTGTTTTTCATCTTTATTGGATAGGATTAGTCGGAAAATGGGCTGCAGACAAGCCGACAAGGGGAGGAGAACTCGCAGCACTGCGGAGGCTGCGGTAGACACAGCCCCATTAACATGAATGGGGGGGGCGTTAGGTGTGAGTGTCTTTGAAGGGAGAGCGACATCAAAAATCATGTTTTTTTTAGGTTATTTTTTCCGGTGTCAGCGCCGTTTTGCCATCTTTATTGGATAGGATTAGTCGGAAACTGGGCTGAAGAGATCAGGGGTAGACATTGCAGACAAGTCGACGAGCGGAGTCGAACTCGCGACACTGCGGTAGACGCAGCGCCACTAACGTGAATGGGGTCACGTTAGGTGCGATGTCCATAACCACTTCATGTTTTAAAAGGGTTTCTGTGTGCATTTTGTGGTTGCTTTACAATATTTGCCTCAAGTGGGCATTCCGTCCTCTCCAAACTCGATTCGTCTTTCTGGTACACAAAATAATACAGTACAGAAATAGTAAAGTATTAGCGTGGAAGTGCGTTTAACTATTTTAACTAATGGCTCGACAATATTACACGTTGTGCCTATTTAGGTGGCATACAATGTTGAAATAGTACACGCACACGTACAGTGGGGAGAACAAGTATTTGATACACTGCAAGAGGGAAAACCTGAAAAATCAGCAAGTATGTAGAAGGCTTTATTGCATGCAAGAAGTATTTGATACGTCAGAATAACAAAGACTAAAATTTGGTACAGAAACCTTTGTTTGAAATTACTGAGATCAGACATTTCCTGTAGTTCATGATCAGGTTTGCACACATTGCAGCAGGGGTTTTGGCCCACTCCTCCATGCAGATCTCCTCCAGAACCTTCAGGTTTCGGGGCTGTCACTGGGCCACACATACTTTAAGCTCCCTCCATAGATTTTCTATTGGATTCAGGCCTGGAGACTGGCTAGGCCACTCCAGAACCTTGAGATGTTTCTTACGAAGCCACTCCTTCGTTGACTTGGCTGTATGTTTTGGGCCGTTGTCATGCTGGCAGACCCAGCCGTGACCCATCTTCAATGCTCTTACTGAGGGAAGGAGGTTGTTGGCCAAGATCTCACGATACATGGCCCCATCCATTCTTCCCTCAATACGGTGCAGTCGTCCTGTTCCCTTTGCAGAAAAGCATCCCCAAAGAAAGATGTTTCCAACGCCATTCTTCAAGGTTGGGATGGTGTTCTTGGGATTGTACTCTCCATTGTTCTTCCTCTAAACACGACGAGTGGGGTTTAAACCAAAACGTTATATTTTTGTTTCTTCAGACCACATGACCTTCTCCCATTCCTCCTCTGGATCATCCAGATGGTCTTTTGCCAACTTCAGACAGGCCTTGACATGCATTGGCTTGACCAAGGTCGCTTTGCGTGCACTGCAGAATTTTAGTCCTCAGCGGCGTACTGAGTTACTGATGGTTTTCTTTCTGTTGTGGGCATTGAACAGGTCCTGCCATGTAGTTCTGGGCTCATTTCTCACCTTCCTCAAGATCACTGATGCCCCACGAGGTGAGATCTTGCAAGGCGCCCCAGACCGAGGGAGACTGACAGTTGTCTTAAACTTCTTCCATTTTCTAATAATTGCATCAACAGTTGTTGCCCTCTCACCAAGCTGCTTGGTTATTGTCCTATAGCCCACCCCAGCCTTGTGCAGGGCTACAATTTTATCCCTGATGTCCTTACTCAGCTCTCTGGTCTTGGGCATTGTGGGCATTGTGTGGACAGGTGTCTTTTATACAGGTTAACAAGTTCAAACAGGTGTGGTCATTATAAGTAATAAGCGGAGAACAGGAGAGCTTCCTAAAGAAGAACTAACGTGTTTGTGAGAGCCAAATATCTTACTCGTTGATAGATGATCAAATACTTATGTCCTACAACGAAATGTGAATTAATTTTAAAAAAATCTATTATGATTTTCTGGATTTTGTTTTCAGCACTTACAGCTGTTGAGTACCTGTGATAGAAATTACAGCCTACTACATGCTTTGCAAGTGGGAAAACCTGAAAAATCTGCAGTGTATCAAGTACTTGTTCTCCCCACTGTATGTACGTGCACATTATTGTGTTTGTGACACAACAAAGCGCTAAGAAATGAGTGGGCAGCGTTCTGGTGAAAATGCATGCGTGTGCGTTACACGACTATGAAAATAACAAATGTGGCACCGTTACAATCTCACACGAGTGGACTCACGAGATATCCGCCGCAGACGCCGCAAATAAAATTTCGTCACAGCACCTAGGGTAGAGCCAGGAGAAGGGCTCTACCCTAGGCGTTGTTAGCAAAGTAATTCTGACTACAAAGACATGGGCGCTGAGTGTCTTAAAAATATGACAAAAAGTTGACACGTGACAAACTCACTCTGCAGGTAGTGGAGGACCAGCATCACCAGGGTGTAGCTGCTCAGCGTTCCCTTGCTGGCGTCGTTGATCCCATGATGGCGAGCCCACTTCTTCACAGCCAGGATGATGGGCCGCACTCGCACGTCAGCTGGAGAGGAAGACAATTCAAAGTTGAACTCAAATGCTCACATCCAAATGTATCGATAAACAGACTGAACCGACAGTAATGCGCTGCACAGCCAATTACCGTAGGCAATCCACTGCGTATATAGTCCCCTGCCTGCAATGTCTTTCTCAGGATTCTATGTCTGTAACTCCTAGCCTGGCGAGCTAGAACCAACGAAACGTCCACACTTCGCACACCGCTAGACGGTACATTGGGTCTGGGCAAATCAGCCAGCCGCCACCCGTATACGGGCTGAGCAATCTATTCAAATCGAGACGTGGCCGAGTTTGGCTTGATTGACACTTTTTGACATGTTTTTCCACCCTGGTTTTACCAGACCCAATTATCGTTTTAATTGCGTGGACGATTTGTTGATTCTGGCTCGCCAGGCTATGTCACTCCTATTCAAGCCCCTGTTGCTCCTGTTACATGCTGGGAACTCCCATCTCCCTCGTGACCCTAACTTGAGTAATGCAGTGGGCACCCACTGCTAAGAGGATATCCCCAAAATGCAATAGAGCATCATCTTCTTCTTCTTCTTCTTCTGTTATTGTTTAATGGCGATCAACTCTGCTTATTTTGTTGTTTGTCTGTGCAAGTCAAAATGATATTGTATAGCCATGCTTGCTGTGATGTCATATTACATGCTACCAGTCCAAAGTGACTGTGATGTCATATTAGATGCTACCAGTCCGCGTGACTGTAATCTCATATTACATGCTACCAGTCCGTAGTGACCGTGATGTCATATTACATGCTACCAGTCCGCAGTGCCTGTGATGTCATATTACATGCTACCAGTCCGTATGACTGTGATTTCATATTACATGATGATGCTACCAGTGGGTAGTGACTGCGATGTCATTACATGCTATCAGTCTGTAGTGACTG
>OMKY01208425.1:0-15501 GCA_900302395.1 Bregmaceros cantori
ATAATAATCAATCCTGATTGGTCAATTTCCCCATCACTCTCCACGCCAAAAAAGCATAGGTGTCAAGTGGCCCAGGCCCTCATCGAGAGAGCTGAAGGACCCCCATTACAATGAATGGAGAATGACGATTCTGAGTGGATAACATGTTTCAGAGTATATTAACCCTTTCATTGCTGATGTGAACTTGACAAGGAACCAATTCTAGAACATAGACGATGTGTTAATGTATTATGATGTATTCAATTAAATGAGACAGTTACTTAAATACCTATTGTAATTATAATTACACATATTTAAATATAATAACTTATTTTTTTCTTCTCAGATTTCTAGGCCTTCTCTGAAGGCCTAGAAGGCCCTGAATATTCCCCACTGGTTGCTTCTAATGGCATGGCCCCATCCATTCACTTATATGAACACTGTTGAACCTCACAGAAACATAAATACAATAAAGATAACAAGTAAGCTTGGGGAAAGAAATGCTAGCGTCAGTAGGCTCTTACATGCCTAGACTAAGGTAGCTTTCACATCTTAAGATTCGGACTAGGGCCCACATCAGTCAGTGAAGCACAGTATGAATTGCATTCGCAATTGATTCTGTCTGCGTTCCGACTCTTTTCAAAGCTGTGCACCTTCTTTTTCACATGTAGAGTCTGAAGTTGAAATGCTCACCTGAATTCCTCAAGTCTGAATCGAGACCTAACTTCCGTTGTTTGCTGCACAGGTGAATTCCATCGCATTCTCACACAAAAACGAATGTCAGATTTTTCCGAAAAGTCCAACAGTCCGAATTTAACACTGCAGGTATGAATGCGACCTAAGACGCACCACAGTAGCTCAGTCAGTTAAGGCAGCAAATTTGCTTCCCCTCACCCACAGTTTTGTCTCCCCCATCTTTGCCCCTTTCCAGCTAACCCTAAAGCTCAAAAAACAAAGAAAGATGGGCACTCATTCGGAGCTCTTTAATAAATACATTTGAATTTATGATTATTTCCATGTTTGAACTTGAAATGCTGATAGATGGACAGGTGTACATCCAGAAATCCACAGCCCCATGGAAGGATATTATTGGTATAAAAAGTCGATATTTATAGATTGTGTACTAGGGCTGCAACGATTAGTCGATTAATCGGTGACTAATCGATTATAAAATTAATCGACAACGAATGTAATAATCGATAATCAGCAAAGATTTGAATTGTGCTGATGTTTCCCCCATTTATCATACACATTTGATATTAATTTATATTTTCCAAAAATATTAAACATTAAATGAACATAAATAATAAGAAAATACATGAATAAGAATAATAAGTGTGTCACTTAATCTTTGTACATTAGTTGGTTAGAAAGTGCCTAATTTGACTAGATATCAAGTTGGCAAGATTAATGTCTCGCAATTGTTGCTCCCTGTGAGAATTTGGGGTATTTTTAAAAAGGGAAAATTATCCAAACGATCGATTAATCGTTTCAATAATCGGCAACTAATCGACTATTAAAATAATCGCTAATTGCAGCCCTACTGTGTACTACATATATCCTTAATGAACAGTGTAAAATGTGTTCATTTTGTTTGTATGCCATTTTAATATTTTGAGGAGGACTTCATGGCCCTCCCCTTTAACCATGAGCCCCACCTTCCACCCTTTTAGTATACCCGATAATGTGCATATACGCTTCTGCTCCAGGTGCCTTTTTTAGGACAGTCATGTAATAATATGCTTTTTGCCTCTGTGGAATGTACAGACGTGTGGAGAATTATGACCGCTATAAACAACGCCAGGTTTGACAGATGGCAACTGTGCAAGCGAGTTTCACGCAGCTCATTTTCTTTCTGTAGTTGGTGCCTTGGGACTAGGGGTGAAACGATTAGTTGATTAATCGGTGACTAATCGATTATAAGATTAAATCGACAACAAATCTAATAACCGATAATCGGTAAAGAATTGAATCATTGTTATTGTCGTCAGCTTTGTGTTGATGTTTCCAACAGAGATTTGAGATTAACTCATAACGTCTGAAGATATGAAACATTAAAATGGACATTATTGCTAGTTCCGGGAAAAAAAAATCTACCCTGAATAAGACTTCCGGCGCTGTTACGTTGCTGTGTTCTGACTTATTTTAGAACTTGTCGATTTAATGGGACAGCGCACACCTATAGTGTTATTAAAAAAATCATAGTGGTAACTCGCGCTGTGCTATTCCATACCCACAAAAACATGATTCAATAATCTGCGCAAAATTTACTATTTTTTGTCAGATATATGAATGCAGCCTACATACATATATCATGTATTGACTATTGCAACTCCCTGCTTTTCGGCCTTGCCCAAAAGACCCTCCACAAGCTCCAACTCATCCAAAACTCAGCTGCCCGCATCATACCCCCTCTTCCCACCACATCACTCCTGTCCTACAGAACCTGCACTGGCTTCCCATTAACTCCAGAATCATCTTCAAAATCCTCCTTCATACCTTCAAAGCCATCCACAACCTCGCTCCTCCCTACCTGTCTGACCTTCTCCATATTGCAAACTCCACCCGTTCCCTCAGATCCTCCTCCTCTATCCATCTTACTGTTCCCCCTGCCCGCCTCGCCACCATGGGGAGCAGAGCTTTCAGCCGCTCTGCTCCTAAACTCTGGAACTCCCGAACTACGCATCATTGACTCCCTCTCTCAGTTTAAACCCTCCCTCAAAACCCACCTCTTCAGAACCGCTTATTCATTATAGTTTTTTTTTTAGTCAGTTGTCTCCATCTCTACTTTTTATTATATTTTGATTGTTATTTTTTGCTCTGTTGCTTGCTCTTTGTAAAGTATCCTTGAGTGACCTGAAAGGCGCTAACAAATAAAATGTATTATTACTATTATTACTATTATTATTACTATCATTGTTACTATCATTATCATTATCATTATCATCATCATTATCATTATCATTATCATTATCATTATCATTATTATTATTATATCACCAACTTCCAGTGAGAAGGTACAAAACCCTGTAACGTCACAGAGGGAGACGGCAGGAGTCATTACCGTGTTGGAATTGCCTTCGGTGACGGTCACGACGCGCAGGTCGATGCCCTGGTCCACAGACAGGCCCTTCAGCATCTCCATGACCTCGGCCACGGACGACTCCTTACACTCTTTGTCATCTACTCCTACGATGTAGTCTCCCTCCCGCAGCCCGTTGGCCTGCACACACACACACACACACACACACACACACACACATACGATATCAATACAGGAGGGAGAACGACAAAGAAAGAGGGATTGATAGAGAGAAACAAAAAGAGAAGCTAGGGGTATACAATCGGTGCCGACCGCTAAAGGGATATCCCCGAAGCACGCTAGAATTGTCAAAGAATCCCACATTTATCCTACTGAACACTCAGCTGCCGTATGATATCACAATTCAGTCTATACAGAGCAGGTTGTATATTGAGATCACAGTCGGGTATCGTTTTAACAGTAATCCCATTAGATTACTTGTTACTGATCTTAAAAAGTAATCCGTTAGGTTACTGGATTACTGATTGAAGCATGTAACAAGTTACTTTCCGTTATTGATAAAATAAAGGGGTGCATATACATATGCATATGCATACATCCCTCCTCCGGGGTGTATGCATATGTGTCTTCAAAATGGGTAATATAGCCATAGTAACGAGTAGCGAGTAACGTATCTCTTTAGAAAAAAATAACTTGGATGCTATAGCCAGTCAAGGGGAACTAACGTTAGATTACAAAGTTGCAAAAAAAGTAATCCATTAGTAATCCGCCCGTTATTATAACGGATTACACCCAACTCTGAGATAGAATAAAAACAGACAGGAAGAGAGAAAAGGGAGAGAGAGGGAGGTAGAGAGAAAGAATGAGAGGGAAAATGGAGAGAAAGAGAGATTGTCTTTACCACCCGCCACAATGTAGTCACCTTCTTTCAGCTGGTAAGGCCTGCACACTCAGATAAGTGTTTTTTTTTACCGGTGCGTGTATGTGTGCGCTCACGTGTGTGTGTGTGTGTGTGTGTGTGTGTGCGTAACCCTCTCGGACCATTGTTATGGGACATAAAAAAGACGCCCTCTGTCTATTTAGGGCTGACCACACACTGGTTTTCACTGTGGAGAGGGAGGGGAAGGCATTCCCCGACCCTTATCTGTTCCCAGTCACACACACAGCCCTTCCACTGCTGTCTTCAGGTTCCAGGGGCCATCACCAACACCACCGAACATATGACTATACCGTTATTCTACAACTATTGTGAAAACTCTGTTGAAAGGAGTTTTCACATCATGGCCATCATGGGGGGGGGGGCACTTCCAGTTAAATTAAAATTTAAAATTAAAATTTAAAATTATTTAAAATGGATGGTGGTAGCTTGCGGTGTGCTTTTTCCACACCCAAATGCTCTCGTGCAGATCTGTTTTGAACTGGTGGGCTGTGCTGTTTTCTGCCCTCGGTCCAGTACCAGAGTTGACATAGGCAACATTAAGGCACGGGAAGTGACCAGCAGAACGGCGGGACAAAATGACACCGCCCAGTGTTTCACACGTAAACCTGTCTTTTGGCTTTAGTTTAATTGGGAATGTCAAAGTGAACAAGTGAACACCAGAATAAAACAAGCCATTGGACCATATGAAGATCTACTAACCACAGTCAGAAAATGAAAACACAAATTCTACGGAAATCTCACAAGATCCCAAAGACTTTCAAAAACAATCCTTCAAGGCACAGTGCCTGGTGGAAGGAGGAGAGGAAGACAGAGAAAGCGATGGGAAGAACGGTCAGCCAGACTAGGGGAGTGGTCATGATGTTTAAATTGTCCAGTTATTTCTCAATTTAGCCAGTAAATCTTTCTTCTGTTCCGTGACTCAAAATAGTTTTCAATATGAATTCTCGGTGGGCGTTCCCCTTTAAGGACAAGCCCAAGATGGTAATATTTTATTTTGAAATACCCACCTTTCTTTATTAACCTTTATTTTGAAATACCTTCATACCACCATCCACAGTCATACACAAAAAAGAAAAAATGATGTCAACACTCTGGAATGCTGACAACTTCAGTTGAATGTGTGCTTGTGTAAACACACACACACACCAACCAACAGAGCCACTCACGCCCATACGTTGACCTCCAAGGTACCCTTGGGCGACATACAAGTCGAGCTGCAACCGATTAATCGATGATAATCAATTATTGAAATAATCGGCAACTAATTTGATAATCGATTAATTCCAGAGAATCCCAAATATGAAACAATATTAAATTTGTGTAGACCAATAATTAATGGTTTCAGCAAAACAAAACAAAAAAACAACGACAATAACGATGATTTAATTCCTTGGCGATTATCTTATATTACTGTATTAGTTGTAGATTAATTTCATCATCGATTAATCGACTAATTGTTGCAGCCTTAATATCCACTCAATACGTCCCGACATACAGAAATACCAGGAATGTATCGCAAACATATCCCCTACGCTCCGTGCATTGGTTGGGATATAATACAAAATAAATGATTGTGGGAATTGGTGACAACTTGCTTTACACATTCATTTGGTGGTGTAATGCAATGTGTCTGTATCTGTGTGTGTGTGCGTCTCTGTGTGTGTAATCTATTACTTCTAATCTACATTGTTCAGGGAACCAAGCATAGCCATCTCTTTCAGGCTGATCGAGATTAGGCCCATTATTAGTGACTACTGCCGACTTGAAAAGGTGTGACTGATGTCCGCCTGAATGACGACAGCAAGCCCGGGTTTAACAAGACGTCTGTCTTACGAGTCGACTGGACCACCCACATTTCCCACAGGTCACAACCAGGCCTGACCAGAAAAGACCCCGTGGGGAGTTACTACATGTGGGGGTGGGCCTGGCAACAACTACATTTGTGACCCATAGGCCAGGAGCCAATCTCCTGTATCTGTATTGTGGAGGAGAGGTGCAAATAGCATCTGCAATGTGTTCTCTATAGACGAGTACCCGGGGGGGAAGGGGGTTCCATTGTCTCATTCCTTTTGGAACGACTAGTAGAAGCAGCCAGCCTATTGGTCCAGAATAACATGTGACCACTCTGCGAGTAACTTCAAGTCGGACTGTATTTCATTTTCATCAATATTTATGTAAAATGATGAACGATGCAAGGGAGGTGATGTGTGACATCTAGTGGTCGGATTTTGAATTGGTGAGCGTTTTGTGTGTTTTTTGTGAGCCACTACGGTCCACTACGACGAGACCCCTACAGGCACTGGAAGTGTGTTTCACCCGGCAGGACAAAATGCCAGCCCCCTGTATTTCACGGGTAAACTCGTCCCGCTCCATCTCCCCCTTTCTCCTTGAATAAATATAATTTTGCATTAAAATGTTCAACAACCGAGTTTGAAAAAAACATTTTTTAGGCACAACGCAATTTTCTAATTTTATCGGCAGCGTTAGTGTGATACGGGGATGTTTTCCTTTAACAAAGACATCTTTATGTACATGCTCAAAGACAATTCGAGACTAGCATAAGCACCAACATGTTAAGATCAAGAGTATATATATATCTGGAATAGGGCCAATATCCATTGAAGAAGAATTACTCACGGCAGCAGTGCAGCTGGGGTTCAAGGAGGCCACCTGAACAGGTGAGTCACCCCTCAGTGTGAAGCCGAAAGACCCCTCGTGTGGCAGAACGTGGACAGATCGGGGAGCGGACCACCGCTGCTTGGCTGAGAAGAAAGGCAGAGGGCCCTGGTGGCAAAAGCACATTTTCTCCATCAAGTAGAGATCCTCTTCCTCTAATTTGCGTTGAATATTCGGTCGACCTTTAAACGTCAGTGCAAATTGTGTTTGGCATTTAAAGTGCCAACATACTCCAAACTAGGAGTGTAAAACCTATCATGGCGATTATGGGTGTAAATCACACCCATCATGGCGATTCGATTCAGTATTGATTTCCTGACCGAACGATTCGATTTTCTTAAGACTGTATATGAACACATACAGTCTATGGCTATGCTACACACGCCGTGTTTGTGTGTGTTAAGGAAGCGAGGACGGCGCCAAATAGGTTTAGCACCACCCGCAGCACGGGAGTGGAATTACGACCAAGAGCAAATTGATAAAAATAGACGAGAAAGAAAATCGATACTCTTGCGGACATATCGATACATTGTATCGACAGCTGTTGTATCGATATATCGATACAACATCGATATTATTTACACCCCTAATGGCGATACGATTCAGTATCGATTTCCTGACCCAACGATTCGATTTTTTATGATACTCAAGAATTCACCTTTATATGATTTGATTCGATTCTTCGATTTTTTTTTTTAACCTGACAGGCTAGAAAATGTTTTAAATTTGAAATAAATCAATGAAGGCTGTTATATTGTTATACATTTCATTTGAGAAACAGCAAATAACGTATATATATATATATAATATATATATATATCGTCTTACTATCGAGACATCTATCTATATTTTTCAAAAAGATTCAGTTGACAGAGAGAGAGAGACAGGGTAGAGGGAGACTTGTGCATGTGTTTAGTGAAGAATAAGGTTTTCAGTAATGCCACCCGCAGCACGGGAGTGGAATTACGTCCAGGAACAAATGGATAAAAATAAACCTGAAAAAAGATTGATACTCTTGCAGACGTATCAATACATTGTATTATCAGCTGTTGTATCGATATCTCGATACTAAATCGATATTATTTACACCCCTACTCCAAACTCACTTTATCTTTGCAGCGGAATTATTAACTTCTTATCTTTGGACGACCGAAAACATGTTGATGGTCATCAATCATTTTTCACTCCTCCAAGCCGTCTTGGAACGCAGCCAGAATATGTTTTACTCCCGCCATGCACCATATATCAAGTTAAAGATTAAAGTTAAACTTCAACTAGGGTTTCAAGCAGGTTAGCAAGTCAGCTTTCATAGTGAAATGCTTTAGTGAAAAAGTATATTTTTGACTCTGAAATCTCATTTGGAATGATATGCAGAGAAGTTGGGTTTGAGATTAATACAATGACTTTCTTTATATTATTTACAGTTTCTGCACTAAAGAGCTAAACCTCTAGACTAAGAAACAATTTCTTCATGTTATGTGCTGATTCTATGCCAATGCCACTTCATAACTTATGTGCCGTTTTTCTTTTGTGTTGCTCTTGTCCATTACCTGTTGATCTTGAGAGAGTTGTTTCATGCCCAACTACAATTCCATGGGTGTGTACTGCTGCCATGTGCAATATTTTTTAGGTCTTGGAAAAAAAGTGGTTTCTGTTAAAAGAGTTAAAAATGTTTGAACAAAAGAATCCAATGTTCGTTTCCCACCCCGGGTTACTTTGTTCCGAGGGCGTATGTGTGGGTCACCGATAAGCAGTTAGCGTCCATTGTTGGCTTCCAAGGCTAGCTAAAAAGACATTTTAGCTAGCTTAGTGAATAGAGCTGTTATTGTTAGCTTTAATGTCTAACCAAACATACTTTGGCCCGGCCAGTGAGTCCAGCATTGTTGGCCCCAATGGCCAATCCAAACAAACGCTCATTGCCTTCGTGAGTTGCCAAAACAATTGGTTATTTGAGAGTACCGGTAGTTGCTTTGGTCCCGCGAGAAGCGGGATTTTCAACTCCTTCAGTGTCAAATATGACACTCTCGTCTGATGTAAATGAAGCCGTGTTGGAGACTGCCAATTGTAACAAAGACATTGGCTGTGTCCGAAATCGCTCCCTATCCCCCATTTAGTGCACGCCATTTTGTAGGGGTGTCCGAATTCTCTATGTGCCCTATACAGTGCACTGAAAGTATCCCACAATGCACCGCAAAAAGTAGTGAGCATCGGATATACTCTAGACGAGGCAATACAACCCATAATGCATTGCGAGACGTTTTAAAAATGACCTATCTCGGTCTCTCTCTGTCTCTCTGTCTCTCACTCGCTGTATCTCTCTGTATCATCCATCTAACTACATATCAACAAGGCGCATTCAATTACATTTTGAAAAGATCATTTGTCCTATTTTTTAAGTAACTTGTTTGTGGAGTACTTTTTTACTTGAGTAACTATTTGGATGACTACTTTTTACTTTTACTTGAGTAATATTTAACTGAGGTAACAATACTTTTACTTAAGTAATTTTCATGGCTACTCTGCCCATATCTGCCGATAGCATGTAGTAAAACTATTTTTTTTTCAATTATCTTTTGGAGTATGACAGCGTTAGAATATACCCTCTTCATTCAAGTCAATGACTGGACGAAAAAAAAAAAAAAAATGTACTTTTTTTAGTCACACATACATACATGCACAGTGAAATTCATCCTCCGCGTTTAACCCATCCTCAAGACTGGTTTGGTGGTTTTGGTGGTGGCGGAAACCCGGGAGCACAGAGGAAACCCACACAGACACGAGGAGAACACACTGTATGTAACTCCACACAGAACGGGGGCTGGGATTTGAACGCAGGAGCTTCTTGCTGTGAGTAACCAGCGCTAACCACTACACCACCGTACAACCAACCCCATCCGCATGAGATATTACAGAATGATATTTCAGTGCTGTTTTCCAGTTAGCCACATACATCTGCATCAAACCCACAACCCCTCTATACAGCATCATGTTAGAACATAGCGCCAATCCCAGTACCATATATTACTTGACAGAAGAGTAGACAGCATACAACCCATACGACAGCATACAATCCACAGCCAGTGTATGTTCAAGGGTAGAGTCCCAGTCAGTAGCGTCTGTAGTTTCCACAAGCCAGTTGAGCTGCAGCATGCATTCACTGACTGTGGTGAACACTGTCTGCGGCTCAAATCGAGCTTGAGAAAGGCACAGAAGCTGACTGCTAAGCAACGTCGTCAACAAGCAACCAGACTTTTCAATTTAATTTAACGGAACAGTAACCTTTTTTTTTTAGCAATTTGACCTTATTTCTGAAATGCACTCCTGTCAACATGTCAAGTCCCCCGCCTAGCCTAGCAAGCCAGGAAAAAGTGGTCGAGCGTGCGATCCGCGTCGATCTGCGAGTTGGTCTGGTAAAATTTGCGTGCCACTTTCGGGGCTTGAGGGCGGGATTAACTGTCGAGGTTAAACCATGGGACCGAAGCGGTGTGTAAGTCCCGCCCACAGCGACGAGCGCTCCTTAACAGGGGCTCTCTGATTGGCGCAGGGAATATGAAGATCCGAGCAGAAGATCCAATTTGTTCATTTGAATGAATCCAGACCAGACCGCAGAGTGACAATTACGGGCACATTTCTCTGGCTTGCGAGGTTAGTTGTTGCCCAATTCACTTTTGTGTCATGTGGAGTCCATTTGATGATACTGGAATGGGCTGCAACCACCCAAGGGGGCAGGGCATTCCAATGAAGCCATTATATTTTTTTTTTCCCTCATATTTCTTGTATGCCACTGCACAATGTTAACCATGGCATTTAAATTGGAATTGCATTGTTAAAGTCTTGGCCCGTTTAGGGTAATAAACTCACCCACAATCTGAGGTTTGCAGACTCAATTGAAGATTTTTTAAAAGGCGTTTAAAAAGACCTTCCTTTTAAACAGGATTTCAAGTAGAACCCCCCCCACTCCCACCAATTGTCCCAAACTGCCTAGTTTGTTTATACTGTTTGTAACAATTTAGTCTTCCATGTCCAACTATTAGAGGACTGTGACATGGGATGAGTTTATGATCCGTTTCATTATACCCACTCTGAAGCGTCTTGTGACACCCGTCTGTGGAAGGCGCTATATAAATAAATTAGTACTTCCGTAATATCCATCTATCTGTCAAGCATGCATTTGCATGTGCAAATGTGCAGAAAAATGGCGCCACTGGAATTCCGAGCCTCCTTGTTGCTCCATTATCTTCATATGGACTTCAAATGGCACAACGTTGGAATGGGTGGAAATAGATCCCCACCCACTGTTATTCCTTTAGAGTACTTCTTCACTTTCAAAATGATCTTGGTGACCTAACAGCAGCCAATAAGGGGAAGATGGTAATCAATTCATTCACAGCTCCGGGCCTGTTCTAGAAAAAAAAACATTTAAGGAGCCAGTCTGTGAAATACAAATGACTGGGAAAAGAACTTTTCCATTAAAGTATGAGTTGGTTGTATTTTGATTTTTTACTTACATTGAATACATTCAGCTTCCATTTACTTTGTTAGCAAATATTTGTAAAGAATAGGCAACTCGACAAAGAACCCACGACACTTGCAGGAATATTAATTCCCTTGTTCTGAGCCAAGTTGATTCATGCCCATATTGCCCGTGTGCGTGCACTTACTCTTTGCACAGCGGTACCTTCTCAGCTTAGCTGAGCCCGTTGGGCCCAAATGGGTGTAAAACTAAAGCAACTTCCAAATTGGAAGACCAAGGAAGAACATATTTCAGAATAAGTTCCTTTGAGACTCTCGTATTTGGCAGACGTATTTGGTAAAAACGTTAATGAAAATAAAACAGTGAGGGGGGAAATGCCAAATCATTTTGAAAGTGAATCCACAGTTGTGTTACCCAGTGTGTGAGAAGCAAGCGGAATGTTAGTAACCCACATACCAGCCGGTGGAAAATGTCCCTGGCTTTCACCTTGGTGATGGACGGAAGCTCGGGGTGAGCTAGGTGCTCTGTCTTAGCTGGAGACACAAAACATGATGAACAATTAAAAGATTATCTCAAGATTGACTCAGAGAGACACTGCACACATTCCTGCTGTATTACCCTGAGATAAAGATATATACATATCACCTCTGGTAAACATTTCATTAAAATATGTCCATAACTTTTTGAATAATTTTGTTCAGAGACCTTTCAGCTAGGGCATCTGGGCACGTCCATCTTGCCAGAGAGAAAACGCAGCAACGCATTTCATGGGAACTTCCAGGAAATACAATTTCAAGTTGGCCGGAGGCCTTATTTCGTCAACGATCAGTCACTGGATGGGTTAGTTTAGGGCCACTGCAATCGGCGGAGTAAAAGAGGTTTTGTGCGCTGAAAAAAAAATAAAAATTGCGGCAACTCATTACACTCGACATCAACAAATTGGATATGGTAGGTTTTATCGGGTTCAAACATAGAAACATTACATGGCTGCCAAGTCTCACTCTTTGAGTGTGAGAATCAGTCAATTCTTGCACAACACTTCCTCGATCTCAAACAGGCATCATTTTTTCTTAAATAATAGTGCCAACCAGGCGCCCTTCGAACCAATATTTTTTCCCACTCGATTAGTTCCGAACAGAAACAGAATTATAACGTTTCCGGTTATTAGTTCCACCAACAAATTGACATTCCCGAACCGGTTAGAACAAAAAAATATTGTTCCTGGAATGGTTAATTTTGTTTCTGTAAGCTATTTAATGCTATAGAATATCTGTCTGGGCAAAACCCCAACGAGTCGCTACGGAGACCCGCTGGTAGCACACTACGATAGACATCTCGTTGTGTGTTGGGGCGAACTCACACTGACTCGCTACAGAGACCCGCTACTTCTCGCTGGGAGCGCTCTACAGTCGACGTGTCGTTGTGGGTGTGAACCCATAACAACATGCTGCAACACGCTTCACAGTTCACTGCTGCATCGTAGATTTTATAAATACTCTTGTTTTATTTTTCACGTTATCGCAAAATGCACTCCTTTGAGAACAAAATAAAACGGTATTAACAGGTTACCATTACTTTTAAATAAGCGCTCCTGTTCCGGAACATAACAAATAATAACGTTTCCGGTTTAGTTTCTGTTCCCTGGATAATGCAAAAAGTTCCCGGTTTTTGTTTTCGTTCCTTGAATCGGTTCAAACTGAAATCAAAGCCAGTTGGGGTGAAGGGAGTTTAAGGAGGTAATTCTCACTCAAAATTGAGTGAGAAACCTGAGCAACAAAGAGCAACGTTTTAGGACTAACGAGTGATGTCTGGAGCCTCCATGTAGTCGGTGAACTCGTCGTCTCGGTCGTGGGTGGCAAACTTGTCTGTCGATCTCTGGAGACTGGCTTCCAGGATCTGCTGCAGGACGTCCAGTTTCTTCAGGTGACGACACAGAGAGTAGATCCGCTGAGCCTCTTCGATGCCCATAATGGCTCGCTTCAGGTGGGCCTTACCTGGTGGACACAAGCACACGAGCGGCCGTCGTCATCAAGGTTTGCATGATCAGATTCAGTGGCTGTGTCCGAAATCGCTCACTATCCCCCATATAGTGCACTAAATGGGGCACACGTCATTTTGTAAGAGTGTCCGAATTCTCCATGTACCCTATATAGTGCACTGAAAGTATCCCACAATGCACCGCAAAAAGTAGTGGGCATCGGATGTACCCTAGACGGAGCAATATAACCCATAATGCGTTGCGAGACGTTTTAAAAATGACCTAAACTTGAAAAAAAAAAAATGGCGCGGTGAGAAAATAGCGACCGACTGTGGCTAATCGTTAGAAATGTAAGTACTTTTGACTTTTTCTGATGATTGTTGAATTTTACAATTATATTTTTTATAATTATATTTTTCAATAATTGTGACGGCGGCAACTCTAGTGTCCGAAATCTCAGCCGTTGCTGTTAAGTCCTATAAGTGAGTGCACTATATGGGGGGTAGGGAGTAGGGGATAGGGAGCGATGATTTCGGACACAGCCAGAGATTCACATTCAGTGAAGTGAAAATGAAGGAATGGATGAAAACCTTTATTGCCCCTGCAGGGAAATGTAGTTCCGTTCCCCCTGCGCATCATTTTCATTTTACTAATAGCATATATGAGCCTGCTCTAGTATTCTCCACAATTGATATATGAAAAAAAAATTGTCTAATATAAAGAAGATGATCTCTACTTTGAAGGAAGATTTGTGATTACAGTTTTCAACATGTCTTGGTGTTCATACCGAACATCTGCGGAAGTCTGGGGTGCTGAAGGAGTTAAATTATTTCCAATCTGATTACTAGTTACTGAAAAGTAAAAAAAAAACACACACTGGTGTTTTCTGTGCATACTTGGCTGACATCACTGACTGACAGAGTGATAGACTATCTGCAGAGCGGTTATCACTCTCACACACACATACACACAGACACACACACACACAGACACACACCTGCAGCAAAACTAAAGTAGCTATTGTGTCCAAGGCCTGATCTAAATATTTAGACTCTAGTAGGGCTGCAAGTAGAGCTGCAACTAACGATTATTTTGCTAATCGATTAATCGGCCATCTTTTCTTTTAATCTGTTCATTTTTTTCTTTGAAATCGGAACATTTGTATTCGAAAAATGGAACATTTGTATTTTCGGAACAAATGTCTTTTTCGTGCCCCATTTGGAGCTTTATTCAGGATTGGCCCACGATTCTGCGTGCCACACATATGGCATTTGTGTGCTTCTCAGTGTACTCATTCTGAACAGACTGAGCTAATGCAGCACACAAAATTGTAGGGATTATTAAGATGAAACATTGTTGATATTCCAAAGGTTAAACAATATATTCAACACATTTCAGCAGAGGAGTGACCAAACAAGAAATCAATTAATCGCTGTCGATTAATCGTTAATCAATTTAGTTCCCGATTAATTCAATAATCGATTAATCGATTAGTCAGTTGCAGCCCTAGCTGCAAGTAACGATTATTTTAATATATGATTAATAGATGATTAACCGACTAATCGGTTTGATATTTTTCCTTTCAAAAATCCCCAAAATATTCACAGTGGCTCAAAAATGAATCTTGTCAACGTGAAATGTAGTCAATTTTGGTTCACAATAGAAAAAAAAAAATACTACAATTTAGTAACAATTTAACACAAACTCATTACAATATTTTTCTGTGCTAATATTTTCGCTACATCCGATAATGTTAAGTAATTATGAATCATATTTTGGATTCTCAGAAATGATTAAGTGAAATAAAATTTGTGTAGACCAGTAGATGGTGGTGTCAACAAAAAAAACCTTCTGACAATAATTGTCGATTATTGCATTACATGTCGATTAATTTCATAATCGATTGGTCATCGATTAATCGTTGCAGCCCTACTCTCTAGATGCCATGTTTAGATTAATAGATTATTTTAAATGTACATGAGATAGTGAAATATTCTTTATATCATATCGTTTTCATCTATCAAGCAGAGTCTAGCATGAGCCCCAATGACTGTACACTACGCGGGTTCTACCAAGTGCCGTGTGCGGGTGTCAACATGTGCCTGTTGCTCACCGATGCGCCGCCGCTCGTCAGGATTCCTCAGGAGGTTCAGCGTGGAGCGCCCGTCCGGCGGCCCGTTATACGCCTCAGCCAGAACCTGATCCTGCTGGGATTCGTCATTCGTGCTCACTGTGCAAACACACACAAGGAGAGTGCTTCAAGATCATTTGATGAATTTGAAAATCTGAATCTTCTGATGACTTTTTTTTTGCGTCAGTTTTTTCTGCATAAGCGTCACTTTCCATTTTTTTTTTATTGACGCAGTTAGTTGTGAAAGTGATGTTAGAGAGATCTGGGTCATATGCACCAT
>OMKY01208427.1:0-11445 GCA_900302395.1 Bregmaceros cantori
GCCTCACAAAACCCATGTCCCAATTTCTTCAATCGTTCAACCGTGAGAACCGATCAAATTTGGCGTAAACCTCGCTAACCCGGGAGTCAGGTCATTTCTCGGCAGCCACCTGTCAGAATGTTCTGTAAATTTACATTCCCCTTCATGCCTGTCTATTGACACACCACAACAAATTGCAAGACCCCAGTTGAAAAGCTCTAGTGCCACCTGCAGGGCAAAGCTTTATTTACATTTCGGCATGTAACTTCTGAGCAGTATGTCCGATTTTCGAAATCTTTGAATGTGCATATTGTTTGCTTTAAGCTAAAACCAGTGCACCCAATGAAGTCATGTCAAAACTAAGTGAATGTCCGTTGCAGAGTAGTTAATGTTTAGAAGAAATATTTCTAAACTAGATTGTGACAAAGAGATGGGACAGTGACTGTGCTTAAACATGGCTGTCCCGTTGGCCAGGCACCGCCATATGCCTGGCCTTCATTAACTTATGCTAAAACCATAACTATCCTGTTATGTTGAACATCACTTTGTGACAAGCCTGTAAACCCATTGCCTTACCCTCCAATGGTCCTGGCTTCGAATCTCACCAAGTTCACTTATTTGCAACTCTTTTTCTACATTCAAATTGAGTTTATATTTTAATGAATATGATTCAATGACTTTAGAAAAAACAATCAATTAAATTATAACATTTAGCTTCCCATAAAGTTGATTAAAAGGATTTGGGATATCTTCAATCGTTCTTCAATCAAATTGGCCTAAATGTCGGCAAACAGGAAGTTAGGTTATATCCTGGCAACTGTCTCTCAGAATGTTCTGCACATTTACATACCCTTTGGCGTCTATTCAGTGACAACTCTTAGAAAATTGTAAGACCCCAGGTCAACCGCTCTAGCGCCACCAGCAGGTCGAAGTTGTATTTGCATTTCTTCATGTAACTACTGATAGGAACGCCCAATTTTCAAAATCTTGTATGTGTATATTTTTTGCTTGAAGTGGAAACCAAGCACCCTCTGACATCATGCCAACCAGAAGTGCATATCCGCCATTTTGGATTATGCTAAAATCAATATAATGTTTCTATTCCTACAATCTTGGTCGGATTTGCACACAACTCGGTACACACGATCTTTGGTCTGCTCTGCATATACCACTTGAAGGGATTTATAACACGCCCTACCATTTCATCGTCACAGCCAATCAAATGCGTCAGAAAAGTCACATAGCGGAAAGTAGCTCATATCTCGGCACAGTTTTGTCAGATTTGAACGGAACTTTGCACACGTCATCCGCATCCCCAGAGTTTGGCCCCGTATAGGCTGCATGCAGCTATATTTGATTATTATTATTGTGTCTTGTATTGTGTCTCAACTTAATTCCATGTGTATATTGCTTGAATTTTAACATAGCAAAGTAAAGCTGATTATGATTCTGACAAAATTAATTATAGTAGTCTCATGGCACGTGTAGTGGACACAGACGGTACTGCAGGTCTCATTTTAAATGGCAAGAAATCCAATAGGAATAAATGGGGTTCTCGTTTTTATTTGGCAAATAAATACTGAGCGAATTTATATAATAAAAGTCATAACCAGGCACTCAGCTCTTCCTCTTGACTTCTATTATGACCTTCACAATATATTTTACAATATGTTTGTATACTTAAGTAGTGTACTTAAGTAGAATTTTCAATTTTATGTGCTCTTAGAAGTATCTTTTTCTCTGATGACTTTGTACCTGTTCTCTGTAGATTTTTAACAAAAATATCGATACTTCTAATCCTTACTTTTCCCAAAACAGGCTCGATACTTTTTTTAATTGCGCAACGATGGGAACAAGGGCATGACTAGACTGGCGAGACAGAACCAACGCATCGTCCACGCATCGCATATGATTAGAATGCGACATCTACCGATGTGCGATGCGAGGATGATGCGTTGATTCTGGCTAGCCAGGCTAGGGCATGAAAATATGTATATTGTAATGAGTCAGTAGGGCGCGCTAATGCAATTCATTCAAACAATGACATTGAGAAATTGAAATTGTGCATTTTATATGTACTTTTATTTTTAGTACTTTGTACTTTATACTTAAAATACTGATACTAAAATACCTTTGAGTACATCTTAGAGCCGGTATTTTTTTTTTTTTTTAACTTTTCTCACCTTGTACTGTTTTACTTTATTCAAGTAGGTATTTGGATCAGTACTTTGTAGTATTACTCAGATATTCTTTTTTTTTTTTTTTAACAAATGTATTTTACTCTTACTCATGTAAGAAATCTGGGTACTTTTGTCTTCTTTGGTCATTGCGAGCTAAACTTCCTCAGTTACTCATCATTAGTGGCTGCGGTACTGCAGACCCCATTGTAAAGCGTAGTTGCTCAGAGAGTGGGTAGACAGCACCACATGATGGCCAAATTGAATATTGCATGCGCTTAAAATGGTATGGAATGTCCACGAACCAGATGCAGTTTCCAAACACACAACACACACAACACACACAAACGCAATCTGTGTCATAAATAATGATTTTATTGAATCACAATAACTTAAGACTAGTACAGTGAAATCAGAGTTCAGTCTGTCAGCCCTGCACAGACCAGTCGTGGCTCAATATCCACTGACCGGTTTCCCATGAAAACACACTGTACAACAAAATACATCTTTTTCAAGTACTGTTTACAAATTACCTATAAAAATGTAATCAAATGTTGCAAGGTTATCAGTCATTTTTACAAAAGAAATTATTATTATCATTATTTTTTACATATAAAAATGTACATAGCAAAAAATGCTAAACATTCATTAGATTTGTTGTAAGTACCTTAACACACACCCAGCCACTTTCTGAGTCAGGCATAATACAAAACGTGGGACTATAAGGGACATAGAGAATCTTCTTTCCTACTGTGCTTCCAACTTGTCACTTCTGGTGGGCACTCAGGGACAGATATAAAGGTATACTTTTGAGCATCAAGGTATATGAAATGCATGTCAGTAGTAAAACTATACAAGATACCCACAGTCACTGGGCCACATAACATGATTTCACCGCAGTTTAAAACGCTCTGCATGTTATTCTTTACGATTATCTACAATGTTTCTTTAGGACTAGCTGCCATACTTATGTTTGTCATGTTCGGACTGATGGTCATGTCTGTTAAAGGGAAGTTCTTCGACCGGATGTTGTCTGTCAGATGGATCGTCCTGATACCATACGATCTATCCATATGACAAGCCTAATTGCAATGGTATGCATTTCCAAATGGGAAAAAAAACAAAAAAAATCACAATGTGCTCAAGAGAGCAAATGATGTACTACTATTACTACTATTATGTGCATTTTCACATCTTGCTTTAAAGATGCTTAGATCTCGTCAACGTTGTGGCCATGTGGTGTCCACTATAGTGGCATGCATTTCATACACATCAATTAAAAACAAAAACCACACTATTCTCCCAACAAATGCAGCAAAACATCTGCCATTTCTTGGCATGCCATGCTGGCCATCTCCATTTTGTGTTCAGCTTCCATTGTCGATTTTCACCGAATGAGTCTTGCATAGCATTGATGATGTGCCAACATCTCTGCATGGAGATGGGATAAGGGATGCGTTTACACTGAGAGCTCATGTCTTAACACATTGGTCTGAAGCCTAAAAACAGAACAAATTAGAAAGATCAACAACGTGAACATGACACCACCGTCACCTTTAAATGATCTATTTGAAAAATATAAAACGCTGTTTGTGTTATCTGTTTTACTAGATGTGTGTTTCACAAGCTTAGAAAATGCAGTCAAGCACTGTGCCTATACCCACGTCCATAACATGAAGGCTGATTCATGACATGGATGTGGAGGGGGGAAAAACGCCTTTCTGTAAAGTCAGATATCTGCGGAGCAAGGTATGTATTATATTTACAAAACAGAGAACAACCTGTAATGGCTTTATTCTCCAAAGATGTAGTGTACTTCGGCTATAAACATATTACTTTTAGGAATTGTATTACATCCCCTTTAATGCAGACGCTATTGAGACTTCCATGACTGAAAACTATTGTGAAATATGAAATGTTGCAATCGATGGTTAAATGATCATTGATAGACTCTGTTCTTGACCGATCATCCTCTCGAAAATGATTCTCACTGCATCAAGATCCAGGGAATTATATCACACATCATTTCTCTTGAAGGAAAGCAGCAGATTTGTCACATAACAGAACAGTGTGCCATCACAACACACACACTGTGAAAGATATATCGAGCTCAAACACATGAATGGTTAGAAGATGACTTTGTTATATAACGAGGTACGAACATACGGTAAAAAAAAAAGAAATTAATTCTCAATAACAACATGGTTCACTTTCAAATTGCCTTCCTCCAGATGCTTGGCAAAAATATTGGTTACACCTTAGTCATCAGACCAAAACAGCAGTTAAAACGATGTCAATATTTACAGATATTGAGCTAATAAATACTGAGCTATTTGTACTATTTGTAATGAAAGCCATAAACAGGCACTCAGCTCTTCCTCTTGGCTTCTATTACGACCTCCACAATATGCTTTAACTGTAATTGCAATTGTTGTAAATGTCATTGTGAGCTAAACCCTCTCACTTACTACTTACTTAGTAATAGATTGGGGGGCAGTGGAAGGGGGTGTGACGTTGGTCTAAAAACAGTTTGAAAGTGAACATTGCAAGGAAACATTTTTATTTTATTATAACTAGCATTTTCCCAACCAATATTTACACCTGGAGGCCATCATCATGCATACATAGTTATTTAAACCGCTCTTGAAAAAGTCCCGCTTTTCTTACACTTCTTCACGACTAAAACACTAACACATCTCCAACACCATTGCTGGAGGATGCAAACAGAGCCCTGTACTTTTTTCTTTACCTCTATTTGTGTATTAATTACTTATTTATATTAATATTTATATTACTATTAATCCATATATCTATTCCACAGCCATTCAGACACAAACAAAACCAAGTAGCTAATGCACATTGTAAAAAAAAAAGTTTCAAAAAGAGCAAATATCATAAGGCATTATGTTTGTTCAGTCCAGCACCAAAATAGATCATTGTGCTACTGTAGCCCACTTGGAGTTAAAACACATGGAGGGTATTTGGATGGGAGGGGAAGGTGGTTGATGGAGACGATGACTCAATTGAAACCACTCTGCAACCCAATTTTCGATCGCAATCCACAAAGAGTGAGAAACCCTGATCTTGTCCAGTTTTGGGGTTTTTCCTACTGGGCAGATGTTTTTCCTGATAGTATCCCAGCAACAGAACAATTCACATGTGTGTGCCACGGAACTGAGCCAAAAAACAAATACCAGCATAGCCATCTGTGTTGGCACTTGAAGCTGCCACATTAGTGCATTCTTCTAGAGTCAGAGGGAAGGGCGGGGAATATTGCGTCCGAGCCTGCACATCCTGTGGCCTGCACAGTACCTATTTTCATCCCTGTCCTCTGGCAGAAGTTTCAAAGCTCTGATCACAAAGACTACCATGTTCAGGAATAGCTTCTATCCATCAGCAGTATCACTACTGAACTCTGTTAGGAGCTCCAGCCACCTCACAGGCTGTGCCGAAGTGTGAGTGGGTAGTGCATTTTAGACTCTGGTCACTACTACGATATCTTATTGTCATGTTTATCCCCAGGATGTGATACTGTTGTCCCCAAGTATACTGATGTTCAATTCATATTATATGTCTATTATTATTACTATCATGACTGCTACTGTTCAATTTTTTATTTTTATATTATACTTTAACAGGGTGCTGACCTATGTTCAATGTAAAATTCCATGTTGTGTGTTCTTATAACCTGGCAATGAAGTGATTCTGATTCTTTATTATTGCACACATTAATCCTGTAGCAATTTGCCAAAAGGTAGGACTTGATCAGGGCAGCGGATTCATCCACTGGTACCAAGACCGTCTTTACACACACACACACACACACACACACACACACACACACACACACACACATAAAATGTTCTGCTCATTCATGAGTCACATACAATTTGAGTTACCAGCACCCAAATTGAAGGTGGTGTCTCGTCCCACAGGATTTGCGGCATGACGGTTTGGACGGACGAGAAGGGTGGGAACTGGGAACATTCACATTTAACATGAACACAAAATACTAAATAAAACAAATTGACACAAGCAGGCTCTGTTATAAGGGAGACATTCAATCCACGTGCATAAGCGTTTGCGCAAAGATGGCACAATTAAATCCTCTGTAAAACATTTGCAAGTTCCTGTTACAGATTTTTCCTCACACATAGCGAGCCGAGGCGAAGTTCACGTCCTCCATTTTATAGGCCCAGGAACAACGTCTGCCAACCAGCTATTGTGTGGTATTTGTGAAACGATTTTGCGCCAACCAGTGGCTGAACATGGAATGAGTGTTGTCCGTAAGGAAAAAATTGCACTGTAGACCTTTACAAAGGTGACACGCGGAGAAAGCGTGAGTGCTATCACAAGAGGTGACTGGTGCTACCATGTGGATACCAGGTAGGAGCCACGGGAGGAACTTGAGCCTTCACGTGGCGAGGATCACAAAGTTGATTCTAGCGAGGAGTCCAGCAGTTCGTCTTGATGGCTGGTGCTGTTGGAGTCACTGTCGTAGCTCTGTGGGCTGGAGGAGGTGGCTGCCTCCTTCAGGCGCATCAGCATGTTCATCTAGGGAGAAAAACATAGTTTTTGGAACCAGTCATGAAGAATCAGAATCACTTTATTGCCAAAATTGTGCCACACACAACATGGAAATTGATTTTGGTCATCTGTTCACCCCCTGGTACAACAAGTAATAAATCAACAAAAAGCAACAAAACACAAAAACAATGTAACAAAAAACAAGAACAAAACTTAGGTACAGTAACTAAGATGCTTTGATTTTACTCGCTTTTCCAGTAATCAAACACATTACTTTCTCCAAAGCAGTAATCAGTTTAAAGTTACTTACCAAGAAGCTTTAGTTACTTTTTTTGTTGTTTTGTAATACTTTGCATTTACTTCAGGTTCAATGCGAAATAAATAGATTATTTTAAAGATTGTGTTGTATTTTTGGTGCATTACGTATGTTAAATCCCACTGAACGAAAAAAAAATGTACACTCTTTTTAATGTGGATTGGCACTTGGCAGATGCTGAAATATAATGAATCAACTTGGTTACTCTTAAAATAGTAACTTAACTTAGTTACTTTTAAGAGGAATAGTCAGTGATCAGTAGTGGGATTTTTGCAAGTAACTGTGGCAACACTGCTCACCAGAGGGTCTGCGTCGCTGTCACTCTGCGCGGGCTCTTTGCACGCTCCTTCTCTTGGGGCAGAATAGCCATCGAAGCCCACATCTTCTGGGCGGAGCTTCAATAGCGGTGGCCAATCAGATGGAGAGGGCGTGGCCGACCAGGGATATGTGTCCATGACCCATTGTGCAGGATCCTCCCACGTGGCCCGGCGACCGTACAGCTGGACAAGACAGCAAGAGTCATCGGCAAGTCATAAGAGTCTCCTTCAACATAACATGTCTGTGCTAACAACTCAACACATAACAAACCTGCGCCAAGGCCATGGGGTCACTGATGCCAAAACATTTAGACGTTATTATGTTACTTATAGGCTACAGAACGAGTGGTGCGTGAGGCACACTCTTGCGGGTACACGGGATCATAGTCATGAAAATAAATATATCCGCAATCTGCCGGAGGTGGGACGCGAACCCAATTCTCCAGCTTGGCAGACCATAAAGCTAACTGCTACACTATCTGAGCTGTGTTAGCACCATGCAGTAGAGTGCAAGCGACTGCTGCGTGTTGCTGGAGGTGATCGAAGTTTGTAAGCTCATAGCAGTTGTCAAACTATTATGTTACTTATAGGCTACAGAAATGCACCAACCATTTAATCATATGTTCCCTTGGTCATTTCCAACAACTAAACAAAATTGAATCCAGAACCTTTTCAGTTATCCTGTTGACAGACAAACCACCACGACTGAAAACAAAACCTGCTTGGCGCAGGTCATAAATGTAATGATGAGAGATGTACCTGTAGGCCCTCTCTGATGGCCTCCAGCATGTAGGGGATGACTGAATAGTTCCACAGGTCTGTGAACCACACGCGGGCGCCCTCCACATCCATGGGGCAAGACAGAAACAGACGGGGTCCTAGGGAATGAGAGCACCCAGTCAACTTTAATTCAGTTCAACTTTATTCTTAGAGCAATGTGCTGCACAGACATGTTAAACATTAACGTGTACTTAAAAGATATTTAAAAACATTAAAAAAAATATTTTTTCCAGCCAATTCAGGCTGTTTTTCCAAGCTTTATTTATTAGGGTTAGCGGAACCTGGTGAAGATGGGGGGGCAGACATGCAGGAAATACGTCGGTGGCGAGATTCGAACCACCAACTCACCGCGGCATTGAGGCATATGCGTGCTTTCTGGCATATGCGTGCTTTCTAGCATGCTGCCTAAGCACAAAAGATATTTAAAAACTTGGGACAGGGCCTGTCAACTTTTGATTACAGCCATTATTGGTTTCATTGATGTCAGTCTGCGGAGTTCCCTAATTTCAATGTTTCAACAGTGTTACTAAGTTTTGTTGTCCAATTTCCACATTCAAGGTTGTGTAAGACTTATGGTATGGTACATTTTGGCCTTGAGGTGTAGCCAAATTATGTGCCTATATTCAAACGATGTGCCTATAAACACAGTCAGAAAAAGACTGACCGATGGTGACGTCTGAGGAGCTATGAGCCTCCAGGAAGCGATTGAGGTGATGCCAGACGCGGGGGATCCAGTCAATTATCTTGATGAGCTCTGGACTTCGTGATCGGCTTCCGATCTCTGTCTCGATCAGCTTCCTGCGCAGGTACCGGCCTAGGAACCCTTTGACCGGTTCCAGGTGGTTTGCACACAGCACCCACCTGTTGGTCAACAACATTATACATGCACAATGTGAAGGTCAATTCCCATTTTTTGACTGTTTGACTATATTCATGAGTGTTGTGCGGTGATGCTGTTGAATTGCAAGGACAAGGTGCAGCATTGTTCACTGTCGAACGTGATCCAGACTAATGACTCTGCAATGTCTGAATGCACATAGAGGTAGAAAAATGAAATCCTTACTATGGTGTCTCTGACTTTGTTTTCTGTGCTATGAAAGTTGCTATTTAGTTATGGTTAAGTTATTTAACCATACGACCTCAAGCGGCCCTCAGATTATTTCATTTTGACACCCCTGGATTACAGTTACAATGTTATGTAAACTGATTACTGTAATCCGATTACATGTAGTATGTAACTATCCAACCATGACTGCATGGATTCAGGCGAGGTCTGTGTTACCTGAAGTTGTGGTGAAGCTGCAGGTTGGGAGCAGACGAGGTAGCCTGGCTCATGGTCCCGATGATGTAGGGGCTGTGTAGACACACAGGAGTGCAGCAGTCAGTATCTCTTCACACCAGGGAAACATTTGTAATGTTTTAAACAGTCTTCTATGTCATACATTGTCTGTATTCATCTCAATCGGAGTAGGAAGAAGCTTTGCTTGCAAAAGTCACATCAATGAGAAAGCAATCTCCAAATAAAAGCTGTGACATAAATTCTTACTTTCAACGCATACATTTCTGTTCACCAATGTTCAAAAATGCGCAATGATGAATCAGTATATGGAAATATTTTCTTGATATTTCATATTAATTAATTAATACAGGACAGCATGTAATGTCATACATCATTGTCATTTCATAAACAACATCAACAACAAGATGGCTTCATTGAATTTAGCATGAGTGCTGTAGTCCTTCTGTATGTGCTTTTTGATTGATTAAAAGCCTAATTATAAAAGCTTAATATCGAAACAACCTGATTGGCATGTCTGTATTCATAGCCGGTATATTGCTGGTGAGCTGTTTGATATTTGTGCAGGACTATATCGTATAACATACAGCATTGTTGCCACCACCACAGATTTTTTTGAATGTGTGTTTGCCGTGAACACTAACCTGTATTGGTACTTGCTACTGAACAAGCCATTGAAGATCTCTCCCAGCGAGCTGACGTGATGCAAGTTGTCCAGAATCACCACTAGGGGGGTCTCTGAGGCAGGCTCCGAACCACATTGCTCCGCTAAACTGGACAGGTACTGACGTAGCTCCTGACAGCGTACAACAGAGACAATACGATTTTCAATCAACGATAGATGATTTTCAATCAACGATAAATGAAATATCAATATTGAAATATCAATATTGTGAAACAGAATTAAAGAAAAAAAAATCAACAAAAATCTTGTAATGCAAAATAATAGTGACGTCATAGTAACTAAGTTACTTTAACTCATTCAGTGCCAAAGAGGGTTTATAGCGTCTTTGGGCTTTATTACAGCGCCTGTGGGTCTCAGTGTCTGCTTCAATAGCGGAGGTGAATGCCACCAACTAATGGTCACCGTCTGCACTGCACCCGCATTTACTTGAGATTTGGTTAGAAATCAGCACTTTTTAGTGATACCCACCTATGTTCTGGAGGCTATAACAAAAGAATGGAAACAGGTAGAAATAAGCATTTTTTTCTCTGATGATGAAGGAAAGTCTGAAGTTTCCTTTGCTATGTTTTGTTGACAAGGACACAGAACTTAACTTTTTAAAATGTTTTTTCCAGCCCATTTAGGCTGTTTTTTTCCAAGCTTTATTTATTAGGGTTAGTGGAAACAGGTGAAGATGGGGGGTAGACATGCAGGAAATACGTCGGTGGTGGGATTCGAACCACCGACTCACCGCGCCATTAAGGCATATGCATGCTTTCCAGTGCACTGCCTAACCGACTGAGCTACTGGGCAGCACGGGAACTTAATTTTCTATCGTCTTGAAAACAATCGCATGTTGAAAAAACCCTGGCACTGGGATGTGTCGAATGTGAAAAGGGCTGGCACTGGATGAGTTCATTTCAGCTCTATTCCCAGTAATTAGTAACTAACACACCACTTATTAATGACATCACTATAATGCATCGCCTAGTGATGGACATCACTGCTTAGCGGTTTGTCAATATGTGCTGACCTTGCTGGACTTGTGGTCCACATTGAAGGTGACGATGGCGTGCGGTGTAGCGGCGCGGCCCTCGCAGAGCAGTAGGTGTTGGGCCAGCTGTCCAGCCAGGTAGGTCTTGCCCGTGCCGCTGGGCCCTGACAGGATGATGCGCCGGTGCTCCCGGAGTAGAGACACGTAGCGCTGCAGCGTCGGCTTGGGGATGAGGGTGTCGAACACCAGGGAGTCCACGCTTTCACCGTGCATGCCTGAGATAGCAGACAGACACACACGAACAGTAATATACCTGTTAAAGGTGCACTAGGTTCAATTCAGTGCTTTTGTGAGCCGAATATAATATTTAAAGTTATAATATTTGAATTATATA
>OMKY01208429.1:0-19721 GCA_900302395.1 Bregmaceros cantori
AAATAGAATGTGATGACAATGTGGAGAGAGTGATCAAATGGAGGTAGCAAGTAGGGAGAAACAGAGAAAGAATGAGAGACAGAGAGAGATAGAGAGAGGGGGGGGGGAGTAAGAGGCGGGAGGAAGAGAGAGAGGAGGAAGGGGGAGAGAGAAGGGAAAAGGGAGCAAGGGAAAGAGAAAGAGAGCGTGAGAGAGATGGAGATGAGGAGAGAGAGGATGGAGAAGAAAAGAAGAGGCTTAGAGAGTGAGTGAGTGAGTGTGAGAGAGAGGAAGAGTGAGGAAGAGGGAGGAAGAGAGAGAAGGGGGAGAGAAAGGCGATAGAGGAAGAGCGAGAGAGAGGGGGAGAGAAGAACAGAGAGAGATGGGGAGAGAGAGAAAGGGGGAGAGAGGAAGAGAGGGAGAGGAAGGGAGAGAGGAATAAAGAGAGAAAGAGAGAGAGAGAGAGAGAGAGAGAGCACAAGCTAAAAAAGAAGTCAGGCGAGTGTATTTGCAGAGGTGGGTGGATTTATCTGTGCGGTGGCTGGCTTGTTTATTTGGGTTTTGTGGCGCGGTCTCCGGAACGGTGCCAGAGCCCCGACCGGCCCTAGTGGTGCTTTCCCCCCACAGGGGAATAGTCACGAGCAGCCCGGCTCTAAAATAAGATCCTCTTTTCCTCTTTCTTACATCCTGGTCCTTTTTTTGGGACAGATCGGAGAAGCCCAGTGTCCCCAGTGCCCTGTGTGGGACCAGGACGGGGCGCACAGTGTTTGTGTCAAATTAGTTTTGCTCTCTTGCAATGCCCTCTCTTTCATACTCTCTCTCTCTTTCACTCTCTCTCTCTCTCTCTCTCTCTCTCTCTCTCTCTCCCTCTCTCACACTCTCAATGACATGGTAATAAGCATCATACATTGCCAAAGCATACAAACAAACATATAATAACCAGTCAATTGATAGAAAAAAAAACATGAAGCCCATATACATAACAATGTACACACTGTAAAGTTTCTGTAATGAACATATGTGCAGCATTTATATCTTTCTTACTGTAATAGTAATACGTCTTCATATCAACAAACATGAATGTTCATCTCTCTCCTGGCCACTGGTTGTCCCTCAGTTGTTCACAGTCTGACACATATTGTGCTGCTATTACGGCGCATGCACTTCTCTCCTAGGAGATGCTACAGAGCTGCCTTGTCAGGGATATTCTCAAATTCTTTGTATTTCTGTGATATTTTGGTTGTGATATGAGGTGGGATCACTTGCTTTGAGATGGTTGTAAAATGAGATGGCCCTGTTTTGGATGTCTATCAGGAATGGGAATTGCCCAAGTTCCCCTCTACATGCGTTATTTGGAGAATTTTGTGGGACTTTTTGTTTTGTGGAATTCTGTGTATAACGTGCAATTCGTGTCTGTCCCAATTTGTGAAATCTTTATTTGTCATTGGTCCCCATAACTCACTGTCATAGACTGTGATTGGTTGGATCTCTCTCTCTCTCTCTCTCTCTCTCTCTCTCTCTCTCTCCCCTTTATTCTATGTCCCTCCCTCTCTCTCCCTGCTATCTCTCTCTCCCCCTCCCCTCCAATGTCTCTCTCTCTCCCTGCTATCTCTTTCTCTCCCCTGCCCCTCCAATCTATCTCCACACACTCTCGCTCTCATTCTCTCGCTCTTTCTCTCTGTCTCTTTTCTCTTTTCACTCCTCCCCCTTTCTCTCATCTCTCTTTCTGTCGCTGTCGTCCCCGTATTTAGTAAACCCTGTAAACAACAATTTGTGGTGGTTTTTTTGAAGCAGCTGCAGCACGTCACAGCGTGAAGCGCTCGATGACTGGCGTAGCCTGTAATGTGGCAGCCGGCGTTCCTCTTTCAGCCTGTGCTATGGAAGCTGATGGTCGAGCTGCGAGTGGCAGTTTGTTTAATGCTCGATTCTCATTTACGATTGTTGAAACGTTTAGTCGAATAGCTTATATATACAGTATTTCCTTAACTCATCCAGTGCCAGCCCATTTCAAATTCTGGATTTTTTTTTCAACATGTATTTTGTGATTTTTCAAGACCCATAGAAAATTAAGTTCTTCTGTGTCCTTGTCAACAGGACACATGACAAAGGAACCTTCAGACTCTCCATCATCATTAAAAAAATGCTTGTTTCTACCTGTTTCCATTCTTTAGTTATAGCCTGCAGAACATGGCTTGGTATCACTAAAGTTGCTGCGCCAGTATGACCAACGTACGTACACTATTATTAAGGAGAGCGAGAGCCGCGACGCACGTCTGCAGGTGCAAGAATGACTTTAATAATAACAACGGCACCATAGAAGTAGTGCTCCACCGGAAGCCCTTCCGGTACCCATCCAGCGCACTAGCGCCTCCTCGTGGGCATAAAACCCAAGTGCAACATAAGCCTATGGCCGTGACTTCCCTGTTTTAGCTCCTCTCCCCCCCTTGCTTTTAAGTGGGTAGGAGCTACATATCAGTCACATAGTCTTTCAAATACACTGGAGGCTTCCTGCGCCTCCTGGATTGCCGGGGCGCTTCACCCGGGGCGTCCGGGTGGACAACTTGCCCTGTCCCTGCATCTCAATGTCAATGTCACTGGGGGCAAACTAACGGGTGGCCGGGTCAGCCGGGGTACCACTTCGGGCCGGAGGCAGGCAGTCCACTGGTTCAGACAGTGTTACCTCCTCCGCACGTGGGAGCTTGGATAGCTCCGCAGGCACCTTGAAGCAGTCAGCCATGTGCACCCGGTTAGAGGCTCCACAGCTGCGTTCCGGCAAACTTCTGCACATTGCAGAAGGGTGGGTCCATGGACATGACAAGGTACCACTCGTGGGCCTGGGACTTGTTCCTGTCTGAATGGATGTACACTATGTCGCCGATACAGAGTCGGGTTGTTGCTCGACCCGGGGCTCCTTAGACGCTTCCGTGAGGAGGTGGTTGGTCCTCCACTAGACTTGGGGCGCACATTGGGACCTGTAAATACGGGTGCATACACCGTCTTCTGGCAGACAGAAGAGGTACTGCACCTGAATCTTATTTTTTTGGCAATAAAACCCAGCCTAGCCTTTCTCAGCGGTACAATTCGGAAAAACACAATCAAGAATGAATGACTTTATGAAAATGAATGAATGGGTTCTAGAAAAAATAACAGACATGCCCAACAATGAAATTACTTTGACACAATCTCATGACAGTCAGGCTTGGGCATGTGACATCACGGCAGCCATATTGACACCCACACCGCAGTTTGTTTACACTTAACTTCCACTGCGTGCCTGGAGTGTACAGCGGTAAAGTTAGAGAGAGATGGAGTTGTTAAAATGTAAAAAATGTAAATAACAAACAGGGGGGCGCGGTGGCAGAGTGGTTATGGAGCGTGCCCCCAGACCATAGTTCGAGATTTGTTTTTATTGTGCTGAATTTTGTTTTTTCATTCAAGCAAATGTGGGGATTGCAGTATATAATACTAAAATCTTCAGTAATCCCGCGCTCTTTACAGATTGTAGTGCTCGGTCTGTGGCACCGTCACTAAGACACCCACACCCAGCACACTTATGGTGCATCTGACTTAGTTCACAGGCATGGGCAGCGTTGCAAGTTCTCCTCCCCTTGCCGAACTTTCTGCAATGTCTTCAGCTGATCTCTCTCGTCCTTCTGTCAAAACTAACCCTGGCTGTGTCAGAAATCGCTCCCCTACTCAACAGCAACGACCGAGATTTCGGACACTAGAGTCGGTGCCGTCAAAATGATTATAACATTATAAAATTCAACAATCATCACTGAAAGTCAAAAGTACTTACATTTGTAACTATTTGCTATGGTCGGTGGCTATTGACTTCCACCGCGCCATATTTTTAGTTCAAGTAATTATTTATGTGTATGGCAATGCATTATGGGTTATGTTGCTTGGTCTAGAGTACATCAATGCTCACTGCCTTTCGCTGTGCATTGTGGGATACACTACATAGGGTTCATGGAGTATTCGGGCACCCCTAAAAAATGGCATGCACCCCATATAGTACACTATATATTGACACAGCCCCGTCAATGAAATGGGTTTTTTCTCAGCGTAAGCAGCATTTCCAAACTATATTACAGATTGTACCTTCAGTGATCCCGCCCTCTTTCTGTCCTCTGGACATCAGCTGTGAGATTGCAACATCTCTGTTTAAATCATTGCATGTGTCTTCATTCTTCATTGCTTATACATTTTGTTGCACAACAGGCACATGTTGTTTTGCTGCAGCTTTTGATTGTTTGGTGTTCCTGCATGTGTGGACACCGTGTTGAGAAGCGTGCATAGCTATCCCTGTCAGTGTGTGTTGGTGAGTGTGTGTTTGTGAGTTTCTGTATGTGAGTGTCTGTGTGTTTCTATGTATGTAGGTGAGTGCGTGTTTGTCAGTGTGTGTTGGTGAGTGTGAGTTGGTGAGTGTGCGTTTGTGAGTGAACGTGTGTTTGTGAAAATGTGTTTGTGAGTGTCTGTTTGTGAGTGTGTGTTTGTGAGTGAAATTGTGTTTGAGTTTGTATTTGTGAGTGTGTGTGTGTTTCTGAGTGTGTGTTGGTGAGTGTGTGTGTGTATTTGTTTGTGAGAGTGTGTTTGTGAGTGTATGTTGGTGAGAGTGTGTTTGTGAGTGTATGTTGGTGAGTGTGTTTGTGACTGTGTGTTGGTGAGTGTGTTTGTGAGAGTGTGTTTGTGAGTGTGTCTGGGTGTTTTCTTGTTAAACAGACTGCACAGCTGTTTGGCTAAATCAATTTGTTTGTGTGTATGTGTGTCTGTGCGTGTGCAGGGCTTGGTAGGATACGTAATAAACGTAATCCCCTATAGTTACAAGACACTCATGATAAATTGTAATTTGTAACATAATCCTTTTACCAGATTTTAAAAATTAAGGTATTTTCAGTTATTTTTAGATTACTTTTCAAGATTCAAAATTCAGTTTAGTTCACCGTATTGCATATAGATGCCAGCAGTACACACACATGGAACATTATTTGGGCATGAAACAACTCCCTCAAGATCAACAGGTACTGAACAAGGTTGACGCAAAAAGAAAGAAAAGACCATAAGTCATTAAGTGGCATTGGCATAGAATCAGCACATGTAACATGCCAACAGGGCTACCCATACCCTAACTTTTTATTTATTTATTCATTTTTTAAAGTTATTTTATCTGCGTCTCCGTGTCTGCCTGCGTTTCCTACGGCCACTTTGGTTCCCCCCACCACAAAACGGCACGTTCTTGTTAACCTGCTCCAATCAGTGCCACTGGCCAAAACACTGGCTCAGTATCTGGAGTTGACTGTTAGCCCTCTTAAAAGTGTTCTCTTCTAAAATCCAATCAGTTCATGAACCTACCCTAGAGCATTAAGACACCGAATCTGGCACAAATCCATCCATCGCGTTAACACGAAGGAGGCGGGGGCAGTAGTGGCGCACGCAAAGCTCCGTTTTTCGGGGATATAATGAGTAACTTGTAAGGGATTTCATTTTTAAAAATAATCTTCATAATCCTGGTTATATGTGCACCTGTGCGTGTATTTGGGTGTGGGAGTGCTATGCAAGTGTGTGTGTTCGTGGTCTGTTGTGGTCATTTGTATGACGCTCTGTGTGTTTGTTGCTAAAACCAACTGCACGACCAGCTGTTCCTGCTCTCGCTATGCATTGTGTGTGTTTGCGTGTGTGTCTGTCTGTGTGTGTGTATTTATTTGTTGCCGTGCAGACCGCGCGAGCAGCTGTTTCGCCCAAGCTGCGTGTGTGTCGCACACGCTGTGTGTGTGTCTATTCTGGTCACTGAGTCTCTTTGTTTCTAAAGCAAATAGGGACATTGGCATAAGCAGATGTTCGGGCCATAGCATAGCATGTTATTTTTGAGGTCGTAGGTATGCACTTTCTTTGAGGGGGGTGCCTTTTTGTGTGTGGGTTTGTATATGTGTGTGTGTGTATGTGTGCGTGCGTGTGTGCATAGGCCTGTGTGTGGGTGTGTGTGTGTATGTGTGAGTGTGTGTGTATAAATGTGTGTATGCTGTTATGTGTTTATGTGTGGTTGTGTGAGTGTAGGTGTGTGTGTGTTTCTTCTTTAGGTAGTAGTTATGCACTTTCTTTGAGGGGGGTGCTTTTTGTGTGTGTGGGTTTGTATAAGTGTGTGTGTGTGTGTGTGTGTGTATATATGGGTGTATGCCGTTATGTGTATATGTGTAGGTGTGTGTGTGTGTTTATATTTTTGAGGCAGTAGGTATGCACTTTCGTTGGGAGGGGGGGCTTTCTGTGTGTGTGTATTTGTATATGTGTGTGTGTGTGTGTGTGTGTGTGCATATGCCTGTGTGTGTATATGTTTGTGTGTGTGTGTGTGTGTGTTTATATTTTTGAGGTAGTAGTTATGCACTTTCTTTAAGGGGGGGCCTTTTGTCATGTGTGGGTTTGTGTATATGGGTTGTGTGTGTGTGTGTGTTTGTGTGCCTATATGTGTATGTGTGCATGAAGGTGTGTGTATATGTGTGCACGTGTGTGTGTGTGTGTGTGTCTGTTTGCGTATGTTTCCCATTAAGCTCAGAAGTTTGGGCCCGAAGACAGACGTCATGCAGGCGGAGTGTTGGGGTCCGCAATGCGTAACTGCTGACGTTGGTCTTGCTACCCCCCCTCACCCCGGCCCCCTAGCCCACCCCTACGCCTCTCACAGACCACCCCCAGTCAAACCAAACCCGCACCGTCCCCGAACATGCACGGGTTGTCACAGACATGTCTTCTTTATATTCCTGCTGGTCCATGCTCCCTATCGACCACTTTTATATCACTCTGATATAAAACTCTTCGGGGTGTGTTTGTCTCTCCCTCTAGTCTGAAAGACGTCGGCTAGAGATGTGGGTTTGTTCCAAACAAACTCTGGATGGTAGAGTCGCCGCCAGATGGGAAGTTGTGCGTTGTTTAATCGGAGTTGTGTAAATCTTTGCCTGTGTTTGACGCGTACCCGCTGGCCATCGTACTGTGAGAACCACCGACTGAATACCGGTACTGGCGGTTAAAGGGAAACATTTCCAAAAATGTTGTTCTTGATCTGATCCTGATCTTAGCCAAATCGATACATACATAACTCGTCTCCTTGTGTGCATTCACTTGCACTGGCAAGACAGAACCAACGAATCGTCGACACATCGCATGCTACTAGACGACCTGCTACAACTAAGTAGACAAATTAGATAATTGCCCAAATTCGGGCGATCCAATCAGCGAGCTTCCATGGGCCTCAATTCCACTTGTCACAACTAGTTTGCTGTGATTTGATAACTTCATTTGAATGACCCTTTTATTCAAGCCTGCTTAATCCAGACGAAATAATCATTCTAATCACATGTGATGCGTGAACGATTCATTTTAACTGTAAGAGTCAGTTCAACTTGCACTATGTTAACTGTAAGTTCAACATGCACCATCTGTGAAAACCTTGCCAAATTATTATTTTTTCATCGCAAGAGCCATTTTCTAATTTCAAGGCGCTGCGCGTACTGTGATCTCGGGCACAACACTATGACTGGGGCTGGCTTAGCAGCGGTCAAACCCTCTGTGCCACGGAGCCAGCCCAACTTAGTTACTTTCTTAAAGTAACTGTCGCAACCCTGGACACAACCCTTCCTCAATTTCATACATGCGTCAAATGATGTAATGGCAACACTGAACACTGTCAAGCAAGCTGAAAGTAAAACAATCAATGAAATATACTTGTCCCAGACTGGAATTTTTTTCTTGGGCAGAGTGCACTACAGACATCAAACATATAACATGTAGCACAATATTCCATGACATAAACAACATCAGCATTCTTGAACAAACCACTTTCAGCGGTAAAAGTTGACAATGAAATAAAATGAGTCTGTGAATAAGATATGTGTGGGGTTGGCTAACACTGAGCACAGTTTTTGTTGTCTATTGCCTGGAGAAGAGGCGAGTTAGGGCTCTATTCTAAACCAACTATGCCTTGCTTATAATGGTCCCTGCCCCACTGGGTGTAAGGAATAAACCTCACTCCAAATGGAGTGAGATCCTTGGCAACCCTTTCCAGTCCCCGTCACTACCACTATAGTCATGTTACATTCTGCAGGCTGTGGCTGCAGTTCCTGGAGGCTACCGCTAGAGAGCACTACTACTGGAGGCGACACCTCCAGTGAGGCTACCGAATTAGTTCGTGTCATTTTGCGTCACAAACCTGGGGGGCAGCACGGTGGCACAGTGGTTAGCATTGCTGCCTCACCGCTAGAAGGTCCTGGGTTCAAATCCCAACCCGGACAGGTCCTTTCTGTGTGGAGTTTACATGTTCTCCCCGTGTCTGCGTGGGTTTCCTCCGGGCACTCCGGTTTCCCCCACCACCAAAAACATGTTCTAGTTAACCTGCTCCAGTCAGTGCCCCTGGCCAAGGCATTGGCTCAGAATCTGGAGTTGGCCCCCGGGCGCACGCGGCTGCCCACCGCTCCTCAGGGATGGGTTAAATGCGGAGGATGAATTTAACTATCTGTTAGCAGGAGTGTGTTTACAGCATCATCGCGTGTTTGTGGCTCCACCATACACATCCAGTATAAACGATCAGAGGAACAAACACATGCTCAGTGTTCAGCGTGGGGAGAAAAAAAACTTTATTTAAACACGCCTTTATAGCAGCCACAGTCCGTCCAATTAGTGGCATCATGGCGCCCCCTGCTGGTCAACCTTTGTAACATTGAGAGCATAGACGGAGCTTATTCAAACAGCCCCACTTGCTCTCACATTGTTGTTGAAACAAGTTCCCTTCTCAATTACTGAGGAAAAACAATACATCTTAAATTCCAAACATCAACTTAGAAAATTGTGCCAACTTTACTTTGTTGGTTTTGTCAGCATGTCTGCCACCCTTTCATTTGTTGGGCAATAAACCAAACTTAATTTCCCATCACTGACAGTTGACCTAAAAAGGGATATTCTATGTCAATATGTTTTACTGGATTCCTTGCCAATGCTATGGTGCCTTGATTGTCCTCAAAAACAACTGGACATGAATAGTCATACATGTCAACGTGTTTTAACAACTGGAGAAAATATAAACACTCTTGCTAGTGTTATATATATTCTGCCTCACAAGTGGACAATGCAACTGTAGGTTGCTTCTTAGTTTTCCAAGAAACGAGTGGTCCATTTACATTCAAGCTAGTACAGTAACCCGTTGTGCTTTTTCGGTCACCAATGTCGGCCGCCCAATCAGCATCACTAAGCTTTCAACCCCAATGTGTTACCGTCACACTTTGTGAAACAAGGTTCACTGTACCTTTAAATACCTGAAGATATGTTTGACAGTAGACCACTGTTTTTCAGACGGTGATGAAAAATACTGAGTTTACTAACTACAAAACTCAAATCTGGTCTTGTGCATGTGGTAAATTAGGCTACCTACAGCCTCTCTGTATGTTCTGACATCACTACATTTTTCATTACAATCTGTGTAGTCTAGTGTCATTTGGCATGGCGTCAATCTGCATGTTGAACCGTTCCAGTAGTTTTTCTACATATTTCTTTTGTGTCATCTTTACACATCCATTACTTTGTTCAAAATGAATACCCAGATAGTGTTTCAGTTTACCCAAGTCTTTCATCTTGAACTTCTCTGCCATCATTAGTTTTACATTTTTCAATGTATTTTCATTGCTTGCTGCAATAATCAAATCATCAACCCATATTATTATGATCACTTTTTCAGTTTTATCTGTACAAATCCTTTTCCACAGAGAAAATTGTGCAGCATTTTGTTCCAATTTCTACCAGACCGTTTAAGTCCGTATAGAGATTTTTGCAATTTGCAAACCAATTTTTCCCCTGTTTGATTTGACTTCATAGCCCTCTGGCTGTTCCATGGAAATGTCACAATCAATTGGAGAATTCAAGTATGCTGTCTTGACATCCATCTGATGTAAAATCAGGTTTTCTTGTGCTGCTTTTTGCATTAGCACTCTCACGGTAGTCATGTTAGCTGTGGGGGAAAATGTTTCTTCATATTCAACACCCATCCTTTGGCTATATCCCTTGGCAACATAGCATGCCTGTAGCGGTTCGCATTTCTAGGGGAAATTCTATGCACACCCACAGCACTGTCTGCCAAGACACAGGGTGTTCCATTGCTCATTCGCATTCTGTTTTGACTCTTGAAGAATAAAGAGCTTTTTATGATAGAGGCTGTGTCCTTCCTTTACACACTACCCTCCGACTGCTCTTGGAAGTTTCACAGAGCGAGAACACGCTCCAGTAGACACGGGGGGCCAGCTACCGGCGTCTGACGCCACTGGGAGGACACTCGCCACAGCCGGACACTCGGATCTCTACGTTGGCGACCAGCTACCTCCAGCTGCCTCCCACCGGCACCGCAACGGTGCCTCTGCACACCTCTACACATGGCCCATCGGACGACTCTTCAGCCGTCTCAACTCACACTACGAGCGCCGCCTGATTCGCACCACGCAGCGGAGCCCGTCTCACAGTGCTACCCTGTCGATGCTGGTTCCGGGTGAAGCCGCACGCAGACGCCCGTCTCCGTGCCGACGGTACCCCGTCGAGCCTGGGTCCGGGGGAGGTAAGCAGGCGGAATTCCCTGAGGTGCCGAAGATGTTTTTCCAGGCGCTGGTGTGGGTGGTTCAGAGAACCCTCTGCACCTCCCCAGTTAAGCGCGATGCGCCACCCGACCCGGAGGGCGTCACGCAACTACTGCCGCGAGGTGGGTTGCACTCTCCGCGGGACCCTCCACGCTCACTATGCGTGAGGGCGACGGTTCTCCTTCGTCGTATCGGAGCACAGAACGCTTCGGCCTCTCATTCTGTTACCTGCTACTCAGAGCCGCCGCAGCCACCAAACGCGGTCAGCCGTCGACACACGTGGTCGGGTCCCTGAGCTGGGTGAGTACGCAAGGCAGCGTGTGTTATTTTATTTTTCCCACTGGGGACACACGGAGAGCCGACTGTCACCTCCACTCGGGGACAGCTCCATCCCTCCTCACAAAGAGGATGGTCAGCGGAGGTGACACAACTTTTTCCCACATGGGACATTTCTACCGTCACCGCCAGTGACGCTCGACCGCAGTGAGCGACTCACCCCCCCACCCCCCGACGCTTCGCGTGTCAAACTCTTTTCAATGGGCTACGGTCATAGACGTGCGTGTTGGCACAGGCTGCCTCGATCCAGATGCGACGGGCAATACGCCACTCTGCCAGCACCAGCGAACAGACCCACTTGACACTCTGTGACACGCTGTGTCATCCAGTTCCATAACTGCATTGTGATGTCAGAGACACACCCACAGCACTGTCTGCCAAGACACAGCATTGTGATGTCAGAGACACACCCACAGCACTGTCTGCCAAGACACAGGGTGTTCCATTGCTCATTCGCATTCTGTTTTGACTCTTGAAGAATAAAGAGCTTTTTATGATAGAGGCTGTGTCCTTCCTTTACACACATACCTCTACAGCCTTGTCGGTTTAAGTGAGTAGACCCATCTACCCCCCACTGCTTTCTTACCCCTAGGTAAGCTGGTCAGGGTAAACGTATCGTTGTCTCTCAGAGACCTCATTTCATCATCCATCGCATCTGCCCATTCTCTGGCGTTGGATGAGGTCACAGCTTCACTGTATGTCAAAGGTATGTTACACATTAACCGATAACAGTAGTCAATGTTAGTCAAGATTTGATCATCACTTTCATCACCAGATATTCACTCAAGTATGCTGGTTTCTTCCTCTCTCTTTGGGGTAACGTTTCTGTGTGTGGCCCCTTTCTACATCAGTCACCTTGGGACTGTGCTCATGTGCGACCTTTGGGCTCACATCAATCTTTGTCGTTTTCTGATTGGCCTTGTATTCCTGTTCACTATCGTCATCACTAACGACTATTTGTGTCTCCTCCTTTGGAGTTTTGCCCACAAATTTTACCAATCTGTTCTTCTGTCAGGATAATACACCAGATAGGCTGTTCTTCTGTCAGGATAATACACCAGATAGGCTGTTCTTCTGTCAGGATAATACACCAGATAGGCTGTTCTTCGGTCAGGATAATACACCAGATAGGCTGTTCTTCTGTCAGGATAATACACCAGATAGGCTGTTCTTCTGTCAGGATAATACACCAGATAGGCTGTTCTTCTGTCAGGATAATACACCAGATAGGCTGTTCTTCTGTCAGGATAATACACCAGATAGGCTCCTTCTTCACATTTTGGGTCTAGTTTCTTTTTGTCTTGTATGCAAAACATCTTGAGCCGAACTTTTGCATCTTAGAAAGGTTAGGCTTTTTCCCGGTCAGTGTCTCAAACGCTGTCTGTTTTGTACGCTTGTTGAAACATCGGTTTCTGATAACAGCAGCTGTTTGGACAGCATAGGTCCACAATTTCTTTGGTAATCTGCTTCAATAAGCATACACCTGGCCATGTCAAATAGAGTGCGCCAGTTTCGCTCTGCCGTGCCATTCTGATGTGGCGAATAGGGAGCCAATTTTTCATGTCTGATACCATTTCTACATTTTTTTGTAGCGGATACCAGGCTTTGGTATCCGCTACATGTGAATTCCGTTCCGTTGTCTGATCTGATACATTTGACCTTCCCATATGGGGCTGTATCTGCCAGGAATTTTTGAGTTGCCTGCACTGTGTCATTTTTGTGTTTCATGGAATACACAAACACTGCTCCGGAATAATCATCGGTGAAAGACAAAGCATAACGATGACCGTCATTTGACTCTGGATCGATCGGTCCCGCCACATCAGTATGCACTAAACTTAAAGCACATTTAGCCTTAGCATCAGGATGCTCATTGCGTCTTTCCTGGTGGTCATTTAGTTGGTTACAGTATCCTTGGTCCTGGGCCCATAACCTGTTAGCAGGAGTGTGTTTGCACTTTGCAGCATCATCGCGTGTTTGTGGCTCCACCATACACATCCAGTATAAACGATCAGAGGAACAAACACACATGCTCAGTGTTCAGCGTGGGGAGGAAAAAAAAACTTTATTTAAACACGCCTTTTATAGCAGCCACAGTCCGTCCAATTAGTGGCATCATGGCGCCCCCTGCTGGTCAACCTTTGTATCTTCACAAAGACAAAACATTGAGAGCATAGACGGAGCATATTCCAACAGTATCTGTGACGAAATAAAGTACGTTTACGTTTACTTGTCGGTTTCGCCCAGTTTCACAGTTACTGAAACTCCCCCCCTCCCTTTAGTATGAGCGTATACTAAGTAAGTAAAATTTATATCTCTCTCCTCTCGGGCAACAGCCACAGAGCGCTTCAGACAAAACAATGAAAAATGAAAACCTCAATAGTACATTGTTAGTGAAACCAAGCAAGTACAATGAACTTGAGTAAATAAAATGAGATTAAAAATATCTTATAGTAGCCAAGACTATTTTGTTAAGTAAAATGGTAATGTTAATGGCTTCGGGAATGGTGCCTCTGGACTCTAGTCGATCTTTTAAAGTATCCTGGGACTTCCAATCTTGTTTTTGATGCTTTAAAGAATCACTAGTTGCTGTTCTATCCATTCAGCTTTAATTTTAAGGCACATTAGGGATCTAATGTCAATCCTTTGGCCGGTCGCCTGATGCAGCTTTCAGAATTTGATAACGTTGAGCAAGGGCCTGGTGGCAGGCTAGCCTGGCGCTCAATTGGAGCCATCTTCTGTTAAAAGCAATCTTGACACCAGAAATTTGGCACATTACCAGTCTGCTTATGCAACGATTGGACCAATTCCAATCTTTTTCAACAAATGAATTCTACTACCTTTTGCTGCACACAGTCTCGCTTTACCAATGAAGCAGTCTTTGTCCTGGAACTGGTAGTCGGTGATCTGTCTAGCAGTAACCATACTCTGCAGCTTTGACATTAATAACATTTGAGAAATCTCAATCCTATCAGGATTCACAAGTTTCCACTTCTGGCCACACGTCCTTCAATACAGCCAAGCCAGTTGGGTTCTGTGGATGGGGTTCAGATGTCTAATGACCAATGGACTTCTTCATCCCCTCTTGCCTGTCTTTGCTAGAGGCCATCTAGTGATGTACTAGTGTCATAAAGACCTTCTGGTTTTTTATTTTAGTAAGAGTTCCAGGTGTCAAGAACTAGAACGTGGGGACCTGCAGCAGGACAAGTGATCTTTTAAAGGCACAACACCATGGGGCTGGAGGCAGTGGCCTGACCGACATCATGGCCATTGAATATGTTACCAACTGATTCTATAATCTAATTGCCAATGACTGTTGGGTCCATCCACTGCTCAACAGAGATGGCAAAAGTACCCAGAATTCCTACTTGAGTAAGAGTACAATACATTTGTAAACTTGAGTAAGACTACAAAGTACTGATCCAAATATCTACTTGAGTAAAGTAAAGAGTACAGGCTGAGAAATGTACTCAAAAAGTATTTTTGAAAGTAAAAAGTACAGGTTCTAAAATGTACTTAAGAGTAATTTTGAAAGTACAAAGTACTAATTTTTTTTTTTAATGTTAAGTTTGTCAATGTTATTGTTTGAATAAATGACTAACAACCTAGCCTAATGTTAGTTTATATCTAGGGACTAAATGGAAACCACTTATTAACTTAACTGGGACTGTACTCGGTGCATCAGCGCCCCCTACTGACTAATATTACACATCTTATTCTACCCTCAATGCGCACAAAAAAGAAAAAACGTTTTGGTGAAAGTAAGGAGTAGAAGTTCACGCTCATAACACATTAAACAGCATTCATGTTTATATATTTTCTCTTTCTTCTTACTGCCATCATGTACATGGAATAATGATGCATCCATATTCTGAATATCAAAGTTTCACAATGAATTCTATTCCCTGCAGAATTGGCCAGGAGTGGAGTTCACTATTATCTGATGTAGAGAATCAATGCCCTCCAGTGGACCAGTGCGCCATTACGCCGTGACATGTGATACGGCGTGCAACGAGCAGCTCACCTGTGGCCAGGTGACCGGCCAGCGGTGTATCATGTTAGCGTATCATGTTAGCGTATCGCTGTCATCCGGTGTCCGCTGAGCCACACAGCACAGTGACACCACCAACCAACGCAGGCGAAAGACCTGCCTCACCTGGCTCTCTCTTCATCCAGGCCAGCTTCATCCAGGCCACCATGTCACTGCTGCCTCTCCCCAACGCTCAACACAACACCCAAGCCCAGCCCATGATGCAGAACAACCAGCCCATGATGCAGAACAACCAGCCCATGATGCAGAACAACCAGCCCATGATGCAGAACAACCAGCCCATGATGCAGAGCAACCAGCCCATGAACCAGAACTCTCAACCGATGGGCCTCAACCCACAGATGTTGGTTTCCAATCCTCCGACCACAATTCAACATCCTCAGAGTTTGGTCCAGAACCCCCACAATGGAATCCAGAGCAACCAGGTCCACAGCCCCCACATAGGGACCCAAACTGGCCAAGGCCAGAACCCCCTCATTGCAAACCAAAACGAGCCCCAGAATCAGGTCAGCAATGAGGTACCAGCAGATGAAGGTCAGTCCTTTTGGTTGTTATCCAGGTTGTGTGGGACATAGTTCATGTCAAGCTGTTTTCAGTATTTTGAGCATATTTTGCTTGACAGCTCTGTTGCCCTCAGCCATGTAGATAATCATTAGAAAACACAAGTCCAGGGGATTGTTGTGACTTATGTGCACGGTGCAGTTCCCCTTGTCAGAGCTAACGTAGGACTTCTAAACAGCACTGTTATGTCCAAACAGGGAATGGAGGAAATGAAGAATTATTGGGGATGCATGAAGTTGTTGACTGAATTATATTACAGTTGTATTTTAAAAAAGGTAATCTACATGCAATCCTTTACTTCTTACTTGTGAGTACTGTGGAATTCAGTAACAGATTAACATTTGTAATGAGTTACTTGTAACTGTAAGGGATTACATTTGGGAAGTAACCATCCCAAGCTTTCTTGATTACATATTTTTAAATGTTGGACTAGCTGAGCTGGTTACATGCAATCCGTTGATACCCAAGGTACGCAGCAAAGGTACTGCCTCGAGTGCTGCCCAGTAGCTCAGTTGGTTAGGCAGAGCGCTGGAAAGCACTCATATGCCTTAATGGCGCGGTGAGTCGGTGGTTCGAATCTCACCACCGACGTATTTCCTGCATGTCTGCCCCCCATCTTCACCTGTTTCCACTAACCCTAATAAATAAAGCTTGGAAAAAACAGCCTGAATGGGCTGGAAAAACATAATGGTACAGCCTCGATAGTTGACATCATTAACCAGTCAATGACCTTGTTTGCTGTGGGCCCATCACCGTCCAGGAGCTAAGAGAAACTTCTAGAAAAACAGCATGGACAATTCATTCTGGTTTTTCCCTGATGGTAGCCGTGCTGATACATACCTAGCTTGACTCGGTGCGTGCACTTGATGCGGTGCACAGCAGTACTTAGCTAACATAGCTTAGCCCCACAGATCCAAATCAAGGCCAAGTTTAACGCAAGTAATCCACGTGTTTAAATGTAGACACTAGAGTGTCATGCGTAGTTATGTAGCAGGTCTGTGTATGACCAAGGCAAATTAAATAATATCTTATAGAGTGTTGGTGTGTTATCACTCAAAGGAAAAAGTCAGCCATCTTGGATTTTATGCTCTATATGAAATAAAATGTATCTTTCTTCTTAAAATCAAACAAATATTATGAAAACAAAGATTTAGAAAGTTGGGGTAAAGCCATCCACCAGTTGTCAGATGTTTGTGGACTAAACAAAAATTCAGCCATCTTGTAAGTGTTGGTGAACCCTAGAGCATTAACCCGTGTTCACACCATCCGTTCAGAAGTTATGGCGTTAACACGAAGGACCTCACACCGAGTTGATGTCTCCTGTCAGCAAATCATGTTTTTTTTTCATTCATACCCTGTTCTCAGCCAGCAGTCTGTGGCCCCCTAGGGGTCAGCAGCGGGAATAACAAAGAATTACACATTTTAATCCTGGGATCCACAAAAGTTCTGAAAGTGTTGATATATGTATATATATACTGTACCATTTATTGTACCAACAAAGAAGAGAAAAAGGTTAAGATGCACAACGCACCCAGTTACTTAAAGTGGCAGGAAAATGATCCCAAATGCAAATTAACAAATGTTTTTACTGTAATGAGTGGCTCAAGATTGCATTCCCAGCCCGACACTATTCAATATTTATATGCAGTCAGTAAACACTAGATGACTTGGCTACTCCACAGAGATCACATGTCTACTGAATGCCAACTACTAGCACGGTTCCGCTATAAAGCTGCACGCAGGCACAAAAACAGGGATTCAACAAGTGGATACATTTACAAGATGTTCAAGAAGAAGGTAAAACGCATGCTTGAGCTTCTTAGAAAGTCTTTGATAATATGCAACACATTAAAAAGTGTAATCACTAACCTAAACCCATTGCTTCCCATAGCGCTTAGATAACTATTAAATACTGATGCAGTCTCTATTACCGTTGCTGTTGAGCTGCGTTTGCCAGTCTTCGTTTGCAGGCTGAATTGAGGCTGTGGGAGGGCGGTGGCTATTTCCTTTTTTTTGTTTATTATTTTTCACATGAAGTCAAATGGCCACACATAAGCTCCTGCCTGGCTGACATGAGACCCCCACCCATGCACAACAGGTTGCTGACAAGTCGTATCGACAGCTCAACCACATGAATACAACTTTAAGGAGTACGGCTGCGTTATTATCATGAGTTCGGGTCAGTTTTGAGCTTGTGTGTGAATGCATGTTCGTGTGTCATCACTGATGTGACAAATGCGGACACTGACTGCTCTATGCCTTGTTTAGCTGCATGATAAGCATGGAGCTACACTTCAATATGAATTGTTCATTTGTGTTTGATGATTCAGTCTGCTACAAAACACGGCAGTGAAACAGGACCATACAGACCACAATGAAGCTTTTTGTTTTGCATATTTAATGATGTATTTATGATAATCTCCCAGGAAGTCTTGCTGCTGACTTAATAAATGATGTAAATAATGAATATAACTAATATTATAGTTTGTTTTCTGTGTCTAGTTTACAGCAAAACAAAGTCCAGGGCCTACTACTCCACCCTCGGTCTGTTTCTGCTGTCCACCGTGTCACTGATTGTTGGCCTGTTGTGTGCGACGCGGACGGACAACATCCCTGTGGCCGGGTACTTTCCTGGAACCGTTGTGAGTTGGACTTTCATTGTCTTCATTGGTGACAGTGTGTTTATTGTCTTCATTGGTGACAGTGTGTTTATTGTCTTCATTGGTGACAGTGTGTTTATTGTCTTCATTGGTGACAGTGTGTTTATTGTCTTCATTGGTGACAGTGTGTTTATTGTCTTCATTGGTGACAGTGTGTTTATTGTCTTCATTGGTGACAGTGTGTTTATTGTCTTCATTGGTGACAGTGTGTTTATTGTCTTCATTGGTGACAGTGTGTTTATTGTCTTCATTGGTGACAGTGTGTTTATTGGCCACCAGCTTGAAATCAATGCCTTTGGTCTCAATGAATGACCAATATGCTAAACATATTTATTTATTTATTTATTTTTGCCTTTAACCGCTACGCCACAGGGCCAGCACCTACTGAAGCATTGAACACTACTTGTGTTCTTTAATAACGCTACCTGTGTTCTTTAAGGACACAGGACAACGTTGCCCACATCCTCCCAACACAAACTAACTGGCACACACTCACCCATGGACAGACAGACACACTAACCTATACTATGCTGATGTACCGATGATGGTAACATCCTAGTTATAAGCCAGATCATAGAGATGTGTCTTGAGCTTCTTCTTAAAAACGTCCACAGTCTCCACGGCCCTGAGGGCCTCCGGAAGACCGTTTCATAGTCGAGGGAGCCAGTGCAAAGATTTCAAAATTGGAATAATGTGTTCCTGCCCTCTGTTCCTTGTTACTCAGTACGTAAGAGTTGTAGGTTATTTGTGGTCCTTTTCGGAAGACCAGAGAGTAGGGCGTTACAATAGTCTAGACGACTGGAGACAAAAGCATGCAACAGCACCTCTGTACTGGCCAGTGATAGAAATGGTCGAACTCTCGCAATGTTTTTGAGGTGGTAGAAGCCCACCTTGGTTACGTTCTTAATATGTGGGATGAAACACCAAGGTTTTTAGCGGAATCTGCAGGAGTTAGATAGTGTAGTTTGAGACACTCACCACTTTCCATCGGTCTTTGACCATGCAGTTTGGGACACTCACCACTTTCCATCGGTCTTTGACCATGCAGTTTGGGACACTCACCACTTTCCATCGGCCTTTGACCATGCAGTTTGAGACACTCACCACTTTCCATCGGTCTTTGATCAGCACTTTGGGACACTCACCACTTTCCATCGGTCTTTGACCATGCAGTTTGGGACACTCACCACTTTCCATCGGCCTTTGACCATGCAGTTTGGGACACTCACCACTTTCCATCGGCCTTTGACCATGCAGTTTGAGACACTCACCACTTTCCATCGGTCTTTGACCATGCAGTTTGAGACACTCACCACTTTCCATCGGTCTTTGACCATGCAGTTTGGGACACTCACCACTTTCCATCGGTCTTTGACCATGCAGTTTGGGACACTCACCACTTTCCATCGGTCTTTGACCATGCAGTTTGGGACACTCACCACTTTCCATCGGTCTTTGACCATGCAGTTTGAGACACTCACCACTTTCCATCGGTCTTTGACCATGCAATTTGGGACACTCACCACTTTCCAT